>JAQIXJ010002041.1:0-17350 GCA_034700185.1 Phthiracarus laevigatus | reverse complement strand
GTTAGAGAGAGAGAGAGTGCGAGAGAGTGAGAGAGAGTTAGAGAGAGAGAGAGAGAGAGTGAGTGAGAGAGAGAGAGTGAGAGTAGTTGGTAATTTCCTAACGATAAGTACAACTTTTAAGTAATACAAAAACAGACAAATAAATCAACTTTCATACGTCATAATTTCAATAACAAATAAATTCGCCGAACTTCCTGATATGCAAGAAAAGTTTAGTTATATTTTTTGTGTCCAAACTCCAAATGGTTTCATATTTTGAATTTCTTAAAATTTTGTTAGTGTTTCATTAAATTTTTCGTTTGCTTAATGACAAAATTTTAATGCTTTAATGTCAAAAACGCTAATATTAGAGACATAGCCTATACTCATCATTAATCTTTAAATCATTTTATAATAAATATGATTTTACTAATTTTTAGTATTTAAAGCTAGATATTTATATATTTATTATTCAAAACATAGTGAAATCAACAAATCAACTTGATTTTTTTTGCGTGTAATCTATGGCATGCATTATTCCAAAATATTTTCCAACTTATGGCATGATTTATGGCATTTTTTTTATCAAAGTTGTTTCAATTGTAAATACAATTAAACAATCAAACTTTTCATCGTGTTTCAAGGTCTTAAACGGTAATTTATTTAAATATGTAATAATCTATTCAAAGATGCATGGGACGGAAAATGTGTAAATTTTATTTATAGCAAAAATTGACATACAAAAAGTTTATTTGTTCGTAAAATACAGAAAACAAAAAAAGTGCGTTTTATTCGAAATAAACACTAATCAGATATCTTAATGATCAAGCTTTGTCATCCATCATTCGTGATTGGATTTTTTTATACAAATCATTATATTATATATAAACTATAGTTATTTGTTAGATCGCATATAATATGTATATACTTAAATATTAGCTATAAATGAATTTTGTGAAAGTAATTATGAAACTGATTTAATATATTCGAATCAGTGTGCATTATCGATAAAATATGAATGAAGGATAAAAAGAAAACATAATGACTTACAGACACGTGTGGGCTTCGATAATAATGTACCAAAAATAACATGGAAATCTAAAAAACATTAACTAATTTCGAAATTTTACAAAAAAAAAACAATTATTAAACTCTTAAATGCTCTATATATCATATATCAGAGAAAATTTAAAACTCATTTGTAAGAATTTAGCTTTTTTGTTCGTTTTTATAAATATCAATTGAAAATTATCACGTGGAAATTTGTAAGTCATTTAATTCAATACCAACAAAAATCCCTACTATTTTATTTTTCAAAAAATCTTTTTATATTTCATTAAAAAAATAAATTAAGGGAATTTAATAAAAATTTAATATAATGAAAAAGACATTAAACCTTTAAGTAATTTTTTTAAAAATATATAAATGCTATTTATATCACTGTTTTGACTCTCTATTCATTACCAAAGCAAAAAATATGCCTTATCTATTTAGGGGTAAATAACTTAAAATAAGTTAAAATATAGAAAAAAAACATTAAATTTTAGAGTTAAAATAGAAATATACGCTAAGACTTATAATTAAAGTAAAAGTGAGTGGTTTTTATTGTAGAAAAATACACTCTTTGTGTCTAGAAAATGAAAACGTTAATTAAGTATTGATTAGAACGGGTTTATAAGCCTATTCTATAAAAAGAATAATAAATTAAATCGACAAGTTATTAAATCGATTTAGACCAGTGATCGCAGAGGTGAGAGTTTTTCCGCCACTGAGAGCGTTATTTTCAACAATTTCGCACTGCTTTGTTGGCAACGCGACTGCGTTAAACTCAATCACTCTCATATTATGCTGTATTTGTTACGTAATAAATCTTGCCTCTGCGATCTCTGATTTAGACCCAAATTAAAGCAACATAATTAAACGAATTGAGCTATTTTTGAACTATCAAACGATTTTAAAATTAAAACATTTTCTAAATTTATAGGGATTTTTTATTAAATAAGTAAATATATCTTTAATAAATTGTCTATTTTACTAAATTAATTTTGATTCCATTTTTAAGTTTTTGGTGATAATTTTCAATGATATAGCAAATTATTGCGACTACGGAAAACAATTTACTAACAAAAATTATACTTTTGCATAATTGTGTACTATAAGACATTTTTGTTGTTAAATTTAATAATTGTTTCCAACTATTTTGCGAACGATTTTTAAATTTTTTTCGAACGTTTAGTGAATGATTTGCACTTTTTTTCCACCAATTGCAAGTATTGAATACTAATGAGTATATTTTTGCATAAGGATGCTTATATGTTGTTAGGCAATAAAATTTTTAAATCAATATGCGGAATTAAAAAAAAGGCCTCAGAATTCTGAAAGCTAATTCAAAAATTCGAAAAATAGAATAAATTTTATTTTAACTCAAACAAAGTAAGCACGTTATGCAATACTTAGAACTTCAAAACAACTTGTAAATTTTTTAGATTGTTTTAGCAAATGATTTACACGATATCTGTTTGCAAAATAATAAATATCACTTATAATATAAATAACAAAGTTTTTGCCATTCTGTCAGTGAAAACATTTATAGATTTCTCCCCTGGAGGCCATACTCTCTCACCACTAATATCAATGGATTCAGCTCGAAGAGAAGAGGTCAAGCAGGAAGGATTCGAGGTGGTGAAAATGGTTTAAAATGCATATGCATGTTAGACTGCAAAAAAATTAAATCCCGAGCCAAAAATTTGCACAGTCAAATACAAGCGTGAGCTTGCCAGCCAATATAAACTTTTATAGTCCGTGGTGGCCTTATTTTATTTTGTAATGCTTTAGTTATAACTAGAGAGTCAAAATAATAGCATTTATATCATACAAAAAAGCGCTATAAACATCATTAATAAATTTTACTTAATTAATAAAAACTACTTAAAAGTTAAAATATAATGTCTTTTTCTTCAAATAAACATTTTTCTAAATATCTCTCTTAGTTTATTTTATAATTAAGTTTAAAAAGTTTTTTATAAAGTAAGTTATTAGGAATTTTTGGTACTAATGAAAAAAAACTTGGACAAAGGGTAACAAAAACTAATTAGATTTAAATGAAAATATTTCGATTTCGAAGAAAATAGCATTTATTAGCATTTAAAGCTTTTATAGCATTTATCATTAAAAGTAGCAGTTAATAGCATTTATAAATGGAGCTAAAACGACACCAAACTATGTAAATCGTGCTCATATAATAAATACATGCTTATAATTCATGAAATAAAAAAGTAGCAAATGCTATCATTTTGACTCTATAGTTATTACATTAATAAATAAAATCCTTAATAGAAATTTTTAGTATTAATACCTATACTATGATGTGAAATAAATTATTTTGCGAAATTGTAAAAAATTTTAGGCCCGAGCCAGAAAAATTCTGACAATTATTAATTTGAAAACCTACCCTGCTGGAAACATTTATGCTATTCGGAAGCTTGAGATTATTATAAATTCACTAATAAGTATGTGGAGAAGTTAAACCATACTGACGAATCTCTAGCTGACTCCAGTGCAATCTTGCATTATTACAGACAGGAAGTGAAAGTAACAACTTTTAAGTAAGTTCTTTTATGTAAAACACTTATTCGCAAATTAATACAATGTTATCCACCCTACATTCACCTCGCGCCATCACGCACCCCCCTCAAGTCACCAGCGTACCTCTATCCAACCCGAATCCATCCATGCTAAGTTCTACAATTTCATTAAACAATAACAAAATCGCTTTAAGTTTTTGAGTTTTATGACATCAACTGTATCTCTCCAATAGCATTACAGTGATGTCACAATATTTTTTGAACAACTTATTTGGCATCGTCTTTAATGTCTATTTGCTGTAACAGACATGAATGACAGGTAAATGTTTGTTAACTACAATAACATGTCTAAACGCACTAAAACCTGTTCCTACAGCATTTTGTTTGCAATAATTAGCATACAAAACAAAATCTTTTATAAAGTTAGTATTTGAAATTTTTATAGATTTGTTTTTAAAATCAAACCAAACAAGTTACTAATAGACTTGGGCCTGAAAAGTCTAACTCAAAATTCTTACTAGTGTATATTGGTATTCAGGATGTCCCAGAGGGGGCTGGAGGGGGGTTAACCCCCCCAAGAATTCTCAAAAAGTTGACCCCCTACCTAAAAAATGGAAAATGACATCTCTATGGGAGAAAATTTTTTTTGGCCGACGGCAGAAAAATTGTCGCTTAATTCCGAGTAGTTTGACCTCCCCCTCTAAAATTTTGAAAAGTGTGAAAGTAACCTCCCCCCAGACCGACACACTCTGGGACACCCTATTGGTATTAAATTATCAAATAAAACTAAATGTTTAAGAGGAAAAATAATATATACCTTAAATTGGATAAAATTCAAACTATCAATCGCATTAGAAATTATAATATATTTTATATCGGCAATAAAAATTTATAGTATGCGCGACTATTTTCCAGGTAGTAATAAAATTAACATGAGTCTAAGGTTATTCGATAGTTGATTTCATCCGTTGTATATTATAATTATTTGCTACCACCAAAAATAACTAAGAAATAATTTGCTAAAGCTGTTAAATTATTTTACGAAACTGACTTGGGTATTACAAAGTTGACCTTTTGCTTTAAAATCTAATTTACATTTAAATTAAATAAAATTTTTGCATCCATAATTAAATAATAAAAACTTCCTAATTTTTTATATAAAATCTGAACGTTTTAGTTTTAATTATACACAAATTTTTTCTCATGAACGGGTTTCATTGATTATTTATAAATGATTCAATTCCACTTCAGTATTGATTAACGAGTTAAGAATTTAAAGCAATCTCTTAAACTAATAAAAATTAAATTTTGTAACTCTAGTCTTACTCGTTAACCAGTTCGAGCGAACACCAGGCCAGACGGACGGACAGATATGGTTAAATCCATTAGCTTGGCTTTGTCTATTCAAAGCATACGTGCAGGAGTTGAAAGTTTTAACGCGACTGAGTGTACATTATGTACTTTCATATCGAAATACTCTACGAATCGGCAACGCTGCTACGTAAAGCCTATTTTAACTTTTTTTTTCATTAAACACTATTCAAGGCCACAATAACCTTTTAACTCCTGCTGATTCAAAGTGAACTAATAAATTTATGTAAAATAAACCTATGTTTTCAGAAAGTTCCATAAGATTTTTAAAAAATTAAGGGTTCTTAAAACTCATCAGATTTAAACGTAAGTTTTTCATAATGGTTGAAATTGCAAAAAAATTAGCAAAATACCATTTATCAATTAACATGAAAAACGAGTGCGCTTATGAATAGAGTTAAAACTAAATGATTTAATATAACCGTATTCTAACCATATATTTTGTCGACGAGATATGCTTAAGCAATAAACAGAGAAAACACTCCGCGACTGTGTGCGCACTTTCACTGTCATTCGTGCACTTCACTCAGTTTATTTCAATTATAAAACAATGTACACTCAACGCTGACACAAGCGTAAACATATCTCGTCGACAAAATCTATGATTCTAACTTAACCGATCAAATATTTAACTTTACTATAATTTCGCGTTAAAACTATATACATTTAAGTATAACTAACAGTATTTCATCGATCACTGCTTAATCAAAACATCCCATTTATTTAACAAAAACAGTCTAATACACTAACCGTATATTAAAAAACCGCATATTTCATAACAATTAAAAACAATTTTCATAGCAATGTAAACCAATGCCTAGTTAAACGCAGGTTTACTGATCATTGTGACCATATTTTCCAGTCTCTCCTCATTTCGAATTATATTCGCTTTAACCGAAACAATTTTCTCCGACTGTTCCCTAATCTCGCTATCGATCCGATTCAGTTCATTCTGGAGCGGTTCGAAATCATCGGTATTACTGTTACGCAATTTCTCGTAACTGCGCATATTATCGGCGCACTCTTCGCGCCACTGTTTCAATTCGGTTACCATCGAATCGATGTCCTCCTGGAGATAGTCCAACACTTTCGCTAACGGATTCACGCATTGGCTCATCGATTGTATCGATTGGCGCAGCTTTTCGATCTCTCGATTGCCGACGCGATTGTACATCGCCTGATCCGTACCACTACTGGTCACGAGCTCGCCTTTATTTCGCGCTTCCAGTTCTTTCTTCGTGTCAACCAATTGTTTCACTAAACTTCCTTTACTCTCGATATCATTGACCGCTTCAAACTCTAAACGCTGTTCATCGACAGCAATGTCCGCGTGAAGATCGCTATCGTCATGCTGGTCGTCATCGTTATTTTGTTCGTTGGCCGCCCTGTCGATGATTAAGTTTTGTACCGGTTTCACGCTCTGCTGCCTCAGTTTCTCCTCCATTTCCGCTTCAACTATCCTCGCCTCTTCCGCAGCCGTTTTCAGTAATACTTTTGGCGGAGCGGGACGTGAACTGCTGGGACGCGCGTGACTGTCTTGTCGCGCTGTGGGCGGACGAGCAGATGGTTGGCTCACTGAAACAGGTTTACGCAGAATTAGCTTCAAAAAATATTTTAAATAAATATTCATTTATCAGCTTTTACCGCGAGTTCTTCGCGATTTCGCAGCTGTTTCTGGTCTGGCGATAATAATTTTTTCTGGTTCGATAACTTCTTTCGCAACCACTGTGGGGATGTCGTCATTACTTGGATAACCATTTAATAGTTTACCGTTGGTATCGTGACTATTGCTATCAATATCAATATGATTATGATATCCGTCGTCAGTTTCGTCATCTTTAGTATTATTAACGATATCGTTATGGCGCGTGATCTCCGTTTTATCATTTCCATTCGAAGAGTTATCCGCTTCAATATTTTCGGTTGAAATTCCATTCGTATCTGGTTTGCTATTAGTTTTATTATTTGGCTCCGGTTTCGATGTCGATGTTGTGGCTTTTATTTGTGACACCGATTCCCTTCGAATTCTCGGTTTAGTTGCATCGTTTTTTCCATCTTTGGTCACGCTTTGTCTCCGTTGCTTATTAACAGTGTCCTTATTATTGGTATTATTGCTAATATTGTTAGTTAGCTCTTTCTTTTTATTGATCGTTGTCTTAGCAATAGTTTTTTGTTGTTTTGCGGGCGGTTTTTCACTTTTTACTGGCTTTTCTCCATTTAGCACCCTTTGAACCGCATCGCTGCTGTCTTTTTTGGTGATTATTGATTTCGCAACTATTTGCAACCATAAGTTTGTTTTGTCGCACTCTAAACCAGCCACGATTTTTGCTGCCTTCGCTTCTATTATATCGCCGACTATAAAGCCTAATATTTATTACGAAACAAATGAGTGTAATAATCGATATTATATATTAATTGGCAATCCCTTAATTAACCAGAAAAAAAAACTTTCAACCCATATAATTACAACATATATCTATGATGTCATTCTATCATTAATTATATTATTCTATAATTAATCTATAATAAAATCAATTAATTTTAAAATAACGAAAAAGTTCGTACGTCATGCAAATAAACTATAGGAAAATCTAAAAAGTTAAAAATAATATATCGGTAAAATATTACTGTATGCGTATGACATTTACGAAGCCACAGGATTATACATTATTATTAGTAACATATAGCGCAAAAAAATCATAAATGCGTAATATGTTAGGAAACAACATGCATAACAAACAGATCAATAAATACCACATACCGGTTACGTCCAGCGCTTTTTGCAAATACGCTATTTTCGCGTCCTTATCTTTTACGTTATCGGCCACCATCTCATCATCGGTGTACAAACCTTTCATAAAGCCGTTCGATTTAATTATCTGTTTTTTTCATAAAATGAGAAAATGCGTGAAAGTTTATGGCGCATACAATTTTTAAACGCATACATTTGTAAATATATCGTGAAGAAATCTAAACGGCGGCCGTTTTAGTAATTTATCGGACAGTACGGGTTTTTTGATTATTTTCGATAATAAGTCTTGCGTTGTTTTTATAGTTTTAGAGTCCACTTCAGACGACATTGCATAAGAGACACAACCACCACAAAAATTTATTAATTCTATACAGTATGCAGTGGTAAAAAAGAATACGCAATGTTTTGGTTGTGTTGAGTGACAAACTTTGTAGTTGCTTAGCGATTAAACTTGTGTTGATTTTTTACCAGTACGCGTGATATTCAATCGAGAAAAATCAATTATTAAACTCTTAAATGCTCTATAAATCATATGTAAAAGAAATTTTTTAAACTCATTTGTAAGAATTTAGCTTATTTTTTTTGTTTTTATAAATATCAATTGAAAATTATCACGCAGAAATTTGTAAATCATTTTGATAACACGTAACCAAAGTTGATTCTTAAAAATTAGCATAAATTTATATAATAAATAAATAGAGAGTCGAAATAATAGCATTTATAGCTTTTTTATTTTTATAAATTAGCGACATATTATTGTTATATGTGAACGAATTACAATGTTTGGAGTCGTTTGAGCTCCATTTATAAAAGCTATTAACTGTTAATTTTAATGATAAATGCTATAAATGCGTAAAAATGCTATTTCCCTCGAAATTGAAATATTGTCGTTTAAATCTGATTAGCTTTGATGCCCTTATCCAAATTTAAGAAAAATATATTATATTTTAACTTTTAAGTAATTTTCAAAAAAAGTATAAATGCTATTCTTAAGCGCTATTTTGGTCATTTATTAATGCTATTTATAGTGCTATTTTATTTGCTATAAATGCGATTATTTTGACTCTATAATAAAAACCTTTAGTATAAATGTATAAATTAACATAACAAAAAATTGGCACAATTGGTAGTGATGGGCACCGTTTGAAATATACTTACAAAAAATTGTACAAAAAGAATCTGCCCCACAATACTTATTATAATTATGCCATAAAAATAGTGGATTAATAAGTATCCTTATAATCACAATTCTTTCGCCTTGAATTTTGCGATAATTAATTTCATTAAACAGTGTCATCATTACAAACGCGTTAAATATAATAATGAAGTGTTGGTTAGCATTGTCTGAGGTTTCATTGTTTAAACCGGACTCAATGTCCGTAAAACAGTAAGAAAGATAACTTATAACCGATAACTAATATATTCGGCTGACCTATTATATTCTTTTTCTTTGTACGTGATATCAGTGATGATTTATATCGTCCGTACAGTTTGAGTAACAGTAATGAATTCGGTGGGTAATTTAGTTGCTAATGCTAATGATGTAAATCCTTGTTGAATTAGATGAATCTACATGATCTGCACTTTTCTCAATCGACTTGTCTCCTTAACATACACAGAAAAGAATGCCACACATATGGCTAAAAAATTAGCAGTTGATTGAATCTGCATAAACTAAGCAATAGCGTCGTACACATTAGACATTAAAAACGGATCCCGTGGAAAGCGGCAAGCAATGGGAATAAAGCCAAACCTTGTGGGATGGGAGGGAATGGGATCAATTTATAAACTTAGGGAAGGATTTCCGCATTTCTGTTTTTCACCAATAAAAACATTTCAATGAAATGATAAAAAACAATTTATGTTATTGGGTTTATGCAACTTTTGTATTTTAATGGCATAAAAATTTTAGTCAAACAATATAACACCATATTTACCATCGTTAGTCATAAAATTTATTGATTTTCAAGTATATAAATTAAAATTTTGTGCCTATAATTCAATATGTTTATTCATTGCGAGAATTGAAGACTGGAGCGGCGTGAAAGAAAATTTCAACTGGAATTGAAAAGTTTACTTGCGGGCGGGAATTTAATCTGTTTATTTTTATTATCATCACTGTAGTACAAATTTTTGCCCTGATGACCGACTTTACTATGCTCGAAAAGATATCCGAAAAAACTTTAAGCTTTTTATATCATATAAGCTGCTTCTTTGGGCAGATCTGTTCCACAGAATTCCAACCCGAAACCAACGTCTGCTTTTTTTAAAACTGGTCCAAGCTTTCCAAACCTGTAACTGCCACTAATATTCTATTACGCTTGAGTTTGCTTTCTATAATTATTATTAATTTTTAAACTTAATTGAATTTTATTTTAAAATTCTGCTTAAAATAAAGATTTACAAAATAATATTTTCAGTCAAAGTTATAAACACACATTAACTCTTAAATACATAAAAGTGGGAATAAATGACAGCAAAAGCAAAATAAATGGTTGAAAATATAAAACTTGAAACGAATCCAATCCACACATCGTAATGACCAATACTCCACCCGCGAAGCATTATGCCCTGCAATGACTTTATTGGTAGAGTGAATGGCACTATATATGGTATTATGTATTGTATTATTTGAGGCAACGCTTCCACTGGCCAAAAACAGCCACTGATGCATACCATCAATACATTAATAAAATACAAAACTGCAATCCCAAACGTAGCGTTTGATATGAAGCAACATAATAAAAATCCAAGCGTTATACCAGTTATTCCCTGTACAACTAAGAATACGTATAAAACAAATAGATTTGAAATTCTAGGCTCTATTATTGGGTAAATAATAATCATGAAAATTATGACGTGAACCATTAATATCATAATTTTAACGATCAAATGGGCGAAGTAATAGCTAAAACTGTTGACACCAGCGATAATGCTTCGCTCGAATACTCTCTCGATTTTTTCAAACAAATTATTTTGCGAACCAATAATGCTCGTATAAAATATTGTCAGAACAATGTAGCTTGCGATTGAAAATTCATATACATTTGACTGTGAGTTTCCGTAAATTATAATTTGCTGAAATATCGGTTCAACTGTTAAAGGGTTCAGACCATTCGAAGCTAAATAGTTTTGAATTAAACTCAAATATGTTTTAGTTAATTCCGGAATTATATTTAAGTCGTGGACATTAATTGATTCCAGGTATACATTTATGCCACTAATATTAGTCGGAAGAGAATTCAAACCAATATCGATAAGAATAGTTTCCATATCTTTCGTAAAACTACGTGTGAACGATATTCCAACTTTAGCTTTAGTATCGATAACCGAATTAATCACAGAGTATTCGGAGTCTTCTGAATGATAGTTAAATTTCTGTTTATTCAATAAATTGATAAATTCTGTTGAGAACGTTGAGGTGGTGTCGTCATTGTAATACGACATCGGAAATCTCACCTCGTTATTCAAGATAAATAAATATAGCAGTAGTAGTGTTACGGATGAGTTAATTATGTTCAGAAAACTAGCAATACGTTGGGAGCGATAAAATAGTACAAAATTTTTGCTAAATAGTGGCCAAAAGTGGAAAATCATTTCATTGCGTCTAAAAATAAAATTTTCATATTTATTCAATATCTTAAATGTAAGCTCATAACTATTTCGACTTTTGGGATTAAAATATTAATGTTAATGCATAATCAAAAATTATATGCTAAAATCTAATGACATGAGTACGGTTTAACAATTAAGAATCTATACGAACAATTAAGAATTAACATATCATTAGATTATTTAAATCACTCACTTTTTAAGAGATATGTTATCAACATTCTCCTCAATCAAAGCTTCTCGAAATAATCCTTCCATATTATCCGGAGTATTATTTTGGCATAATTTTAAAAAAGCATCCTCCAAATTATTACAGTTATATTTATTTAGTAATAATTCGGGATTTTGTTCCGTTAATATTTGTCCAAACCTTAAATAAGCAACTGCTGACGCATTTCTCGCTTCTTCGAGATAGTGTGTAGTAATTATTACTGTAGTTGAATATTTACTGCAAATCGTTTGCAAATAATCCCAAAACTGATGTCTTAACATGGGATCCACACCAACAGTTGGCTCATCAAGTATTACTAACATAGGATTATGAATCAATGCAACACATAATGAAACTCTTCTTTTCTGTCCATCGCTTAGCTTTGAAACTAGTCTACTATTTTCAGGCAAATCCAATAATTTAAGTAAATCATGAATTTTAATAGTAATACAATTATAAGACAATCCATAAAGTCGACCAAAATATCTTAAATTTTCTTCAATATTAAAATCACTATAAAGTGAAATATGTTGTGGCACATAACCAATTTGATTTGTGTTATTTACACTTAATGAAAATATATTTAATAAAATTGAAATATCTAATTGAATGAGATGTTATTTAAAGAGATGACATTGACTAATAACTATCATTCATTATGGATCATTATTACACATACAGAAAAATAATGTTAATTAGTTTTGTAAACTTAATGCCCACAAACCCATATTTTTACATTTTGATTAATTTTAGTTAATTAAGTTAAATAAAAATTCGAAATGAGACCCCTCCATAATTTAAACGTAATGGAACACCATAGTACTATGATAACGAAATAGTTTTCATTGGTTAATATATAAAATCTTATCACATGTTTTCGCGGAGAATTTAATTTTATATCGATGATATGATTAACAAAATTATTATTTTAAAAATATGCTATACTAACGCTGAAATAAATGTGAACGAACACCAAATGTTGTTATTTGACCAGACTGTGGTCTCAACAATCCAATAATACAGTTAATAAGTGTTGTCTTTCCACAACCATTTGAACCTAACAGCGCATATATTTCACCTTTACGTACATTTATATTGCATTTATTAAGAACTCTATTTTTATTAGAAGAATAAGAATATACTAAATTCGATACTTTAACCGCACACCATTCAAATAAAGGGTTTTTATTTTCTAGATAAGCGTTTTTAACGCTGTTATCTTTACTTGAAGATGCAATGCATAGTTTAACGTTAGTGGTCGACATTATTCACTCGTTTAATTAATTGTTATTTTGTCTAAATATAATAAGCACGATATTTTTATATAAGATATTTCTGTACATAAAGTTTACTAGTTTTCAAGGCAATTACTTATTATAATATTATCAATTATTCAATATAGACGTAAGTTTATTTAATTAAATTAATGATTCATTAAGTTTAACGATGTAAATGTTTAGTGTGTTCCAATAATTCTTTTTTCCTTGTTTTTACTTTTTAATCAAACTTTTAAGCTAAATCTTTTTTAATTTTGAATTTAAACTCGGAATAAGGCAAATTTTTATTGTCTATGGACTACTGGAACCAGAATAAAATACAAAAGACGTTATCTAAATATATTTTGCATTGAAACCTAAAATAAAAACATTATAACCTAATAAAATAAAAAAGAATCCATTTTATAAGTTTAGCACAAGTTAAGGTTAAATAGAAATATGACGTCAATTAATATTTAGGACATAAGTAAACCCCTTCTAAAAAACTTCAAATAATATTTTAATGTTTATTGCTTGTATATTGAATTAAATGGAGGCGTCTATAAAGGGTATAACATAAACACAGAAAACTTTGAAATATGTATATATGATTTCTTAAGTTAAATGCCTAAATGCCAATCTTTGAAACTCGTTATTAATATTTTTATGCATTTATAAGGGTTATATCTTTAGATAATACTTCTTAAATTTGGATTTTTAATATTGATTTCAAATAATATTACCAAATTATATTGATTAAAATATAAATGTAGCATTATTGAATGTGATTTAATAAAATATGGCGTAATTTAAATCCAAAAATTTTTCAATTTTTAATTGCAATAATTTGAATTATATTAAAATTTTTGAATTGGATATTAAAAAATTCATTACTGATGTAACTGTTGATTATGCTCAAATAATTCATTTTCCTGTTTATTGCTTCTTATTCTGATTTTGAATTTTTGAAAAAACAAATTAAGTTATTTGATTAGTTGTCTGTTAGTGAGCATAAACTTATTATTTATAAAGTCTTATTCATAAATTACCGTATCCTCATAAGTAAAAATTATTTTGGTAGTTTTTTGATAGTTTTTAGCTTACTTTTTTAAAAAAGTGCGAGCTTATAGTTTTGACCATGTTTGCAGTCTTATATTAATAAAGGGATTTTACCTATTTCTAATATTAATAAAGGTGTTTGGAATATCACAATCTTGGCTTAAAACTAATAAATTTGTAACATAAGTTTGCATTAAACAATGAAAAAGTGAGCTCTCAATGAATATGTCGTTCTTGTTTATATAAGTCTTGTTCATATAAGTCAGCTTTGTTTTAAATGCAAATTCCAAAGTAATATTAAATGCTATTAAACTAGTCTCAAACGTTTAGCTAAGATGTTTAAATTTTGAAATTAAACTCGAAATAAAGCAGTTTTATTGTATAACTACTGGAACCAGACTTAAATAGAAAAGACGCTATCTAAATATTTAATGCATTGAAACCTAAAACAAAAACAATATAACCGAATAAAATAAAAAAGAATCCAATTTATAAGTTTAGGACAAGTTAGGTTAAATAAAGATATGACGTCAAATTAATATATAGGATTGATGTAAAAAACTTCATTAAAAATTACAAAAATTATCATAATATTAATTGCTATTATATTGAATTAAATTAGCATTTCTGAACTGGATATTAATTTAATATAATTAATTCTTAGGTAAATATGTTGATTATCTTTCACTAAATTATTTTTTCTGTATGTAACTTCTATTTCAAATTTCAGTTTTATTTTACATTTATACTAGACGTAGAAGTTGGCATATTAATATTCCGGTTATAAGCTCAAAGAAAAAACACAGGATTTTCATTTCCTTGGTTTATTTGTAAATATCTGAATATGTATTGTAATCTGTATGCGTCATATGAGAAAAATCAATAATTTATAGATATCAGTAAATATAAAAAACAAAAGTTGTGTGTCTGTGAAGACCTTTATAGGTTCCTCCCTTGGGGGTCGCCCCCCATCGACACCTATATAATTGGATCAGATAGAAAAGTGGAGGTCAAGTAGGTGGGTTTCAAGGTGGTGCTACACCTCCTGAAAAAATGGGGGTGTAATAACTGTTTCATTAACATTATATGCGCCCCTCCCGAATGTCCAACCCCTCGACATCTAAAGCAATGGATTCAGATCAAAGAGAGGAGGTCAAGTAGGGGTTCTCGAGGTGGTGGGCACCCCCTCATAAGGAGGGGTCCAAAAAAATGTTAAAATACCCTTCAACACCTAAATCAATCAAATCCGCTCAAAAAATCGAGTTAAATGAGGGGTCACTCGAGGGGCTGGGCAACCCCTCATGGAAATTCTATACATTCACAATTTATATAAATACTAATAACCCGTGCGAAGCACGGGCATAAACCTAGTTTAATATATAAAAACAAGTACATTTTATCACTTGGATCTACTAATTTAATTATTATTCTGCCTCTTATTTTAACATAAATCATAGTGATTAATAAATATAAAGGAAATTACTTTTATTTTAAGACATTATTAGGCTAGTAAGTTGTTAAGTAAACTCTGCGTATAAAGAAAACTAATATTAAAATTGTGAGTTTATTATATTTAATTACTATTAATTAACGAGGAAATAATGTCTACATGTAACCTTAAACTAAGCATTGCTTCTTCAAGTGAAGACAATACTATGAAAAACGCTTATGTAGAAAATCAAAAATCTTTATTTGAATGGTGTGCGGTTAAAGTATCAAATTTAGTATTTTCTTATTCTTCTGGTAAAAATATAGTTCTTAATAATTGCAATATAAATGTACGTAAAGGTGAAATATATGCGCTGTTGGGTTCAAGTGGTTGTGGAAAGACAACACTTATTAATTGCATTATTGGAAGATTGAGACCACAGTCTGGCCATATCACAACATTTGGTGTTCGTTCCAATTTATTGTCGCGTGAGTTTTACACATTTTAAAATAAATATTTTTTACTTTATTGTCATTTATTTGATACATTATTAGATTACATAACAATAAATAATAAATAATCAAAACAAAACATATTTAAAACTGATAAATAAAACAACACTAGTTTTTGGTGATTAAAGTCGAAAAAATTATTCACCATAGTCTATTAAAATGTATGCGTAATGATTATTTAATAATAAATAATAGTTAATTAAGATAATTGCTAGCTAATTAAATAATAGGTTATTAAATAATAATTATAAATAATATTAAAATAGGTAATCAAATCGGTTATGTGCCACAACATATTTCACTTTATAGTGATTTTAATAAAGAAGAAAATTTAAGATATTTTGTCGACTTTCGACTTAATGGGTTGAGTGATGAATCTATTACTATATATAAAATAATGTGAACATTGAGGAGATGGTCCAATTTTCTTGTTTTTTACTTTTGTTTAAATTAAAATTAATTAAATGTGGATATTTATTTTTTTTCTAAATTTTTACGAGTTTCTGTCCAGATTAGTCTAGAAAATTAATAGCAATTTCGGAACCCGTACAGGACTGTACCCGACCCGACCCGTGCCCGAGATGGTTGAACCCGGCCCGACCCGATCATCTATCTTAAACAAATGTCAATAAGTTTTAACAAAAAATATACCACGTAATATAAATATTGTAGTAGTTTTACAACTAATAATTAGTTATAAATTAAGTTCTATTTTTAAAATCGGTTAAAATTTTAATATATTTTTGTTTATATCTTTTTATTTTTTATGAAATCGGGTTTTGTAATAAAATTTTAAAACCCTACCCGACCTGAGCCAGACAAATTTGGGCCCAAACCTGTCCCGACCCGACAAACATGGCATGTACTCGACCCGAACCCGACATTCGGGTATACGTTTACTAGTCTAGTCCAGTTGAAAGCCAAAAATAGGCACTCTCTAAAAATCATTGAATTTGAAGTTTTAGATTTAGTTTTTCCATAAATTTTTAGTAACGTATGCCACTAATAGCTGTAAAAAGAAATTTTTATGCTTAAAATGGTCAATACTCTGAACTAAATAGGGAAATACGGTAAAAATGTTTGAAATCATCATAAATTTTGAGTAACATATGTAGCTATTGGATGTAAAAAAGACTTTCAGGCTCAAAAAGGACATAAATTGGGCCAAAATAGCGAAAACTGTCAAAACTGTGGTTAATATTTTAGTGGAATATGCCGCTTCTTGGCGATTATTAAAGGATATTTAGGGTCAAAATGGGCAAATGACAAAAATTAAGTAAAGTTAAATTGGCATATGCCGATAATAAGAAATAATAAAGTGATTTGTAATTTAATTCATATACCATTAACATAAAGTACAACTTATAATAGAATTTCCTATTAAAATAATATAAAATAATCTAAGCGAAAGAATTAAAATAAAAAAGCGAGTGGCCATTTACTAACTAAAATTTAAATATCAAAGTCAGATATTCTGACCGAATAGATCTTGTTTATTATGTTTATAAAGGAGACAAACTTGGATATATGCCTCAACAAACTGCACTATTCAATGATTTCACGATTGAAGAGAATCTAAAATATT
>JAQIXJ010002040.1:0-17351 GCA_034700185.1 Phthiracarus laevigatus | reverse complement strand
TGGTAGATTAAATCAGAAGCAGGAATACTAGCATTTGCTGTTCCTGTTGTATGTTGTGCGGCTGTTGGATGTGCAACAGTGTTTACTGCTGCAGATGGTTGCGCTTCTGCTTGAGTATACTCCGGTCTATTACAAAAATTGGTAACAGCCGCTCTTCTCATTTCGTTAAATCGATGAAAATTTCTATCAACTCTTTCTCGGTCAATGGGTTGAGTGCATTCTCTATATCTATGACCGGTTTGTTCACAATTCATGCAAACGTGTGGTAAATCAGAGCGATTCTGATTCGTGTTCCGAGTTCGGTTCTGATTATTATTATTATTATTACGGTTATTTTGATTATCAATACTATTATTGTTAGTATTATAACTTCGATTATTCCTATAATTGTTACTGCTATTCTGATTAGTTCGGCTTCTGTTGCTATCACTACGGTTTACAACATTGCTTTGCTCAATATCTGGAGCATTATTACTTCTACCATTTCGATTCGATCTGGGGCTAGAGGGTGGATTCTGTTCTCCACTTGAGTGATCTCGAGTATCATGAACGTTATATTCGGATTCTTGGTTCCGGTTCCTATTATTTCTATCACTACGGTTTCCCCTTTGATCTGGTCTGCTTAATAACGCTGGCATGTATTCTAAATCTGCTGCAATGTGTTTAAGTGATCTCATGCTTTCGGCTCCAGCCATAAGTCCTGCGTATAACTCATTTCTTACTCCTCTTTTAATGTACATAACAAGAGAAGATTCGGGTAATACGGGTTCACATAAACTGCCTAATCGTTGCATACGATATATATATCCTGCAGGCTTTTCACCTGGAATCGGCTTTTCATAAGATAACTTTCTTAAAAGTTCATGCTGGTGGTCGGCCGGCAAAAACTCATTTCTAAACATATATTCAAATTCCTCATAAGTAATCAGGTCTGAGCCTATTTCTGCTTCAAACCAAGCTTGAGCGGATCCTGTCATCGCTGCACGGGCTGCGGTTACTTTCATTTCACCTTCCCATCTATTAACTCGAATGGCTGTTCTCATATCATTAAGCCATTCTAATGCTCTAGAACGAGCTTGTTGCAAAGCTGCGTTAGAATCTATTGTTTGTTGAGATGTTTGCTGTACTAGCGGCGGTGCAATATTCTGTATGGGCTGCTGTACATAAAGATGATTGGGTTGTGCAAAGGGCTGCTGGTGTAAGGGTTGCTGTTGTAGGAATCGCTGCATTGGATAAGAATGTATTGAACGCGGTGCTACCGGTGGCGGTTCATTCTGAACTCTAGGTCTGTCTGAATGCTGTGAATTAACTGAACCAACATCCGATTACAGCGGTACTGTCGGTCTGTTCACATGTATAGCATTTATAGGCTGCTGCGGTAACTGTATGGGAACAGCTGGCTGTGGCTCATAGGGTGGTGGGGATCAACAAACACTCCCATCCCTTGTAACAGATCTCTTTCTCTATCTAAATATCTTTGATAATTAATCCTAGCGGCTTCCATCTCAGCTCTAACTAATATTAAGTCAGCATCTGCTACAGCATTCTGGTTATAGACAACATTTTGTTGTAACTGAACATTAGGTTCGATAACTGGAATAGCGTTCTGTTCATTAGCTATATTCAATTGTACGGGTACTTGAGGTACATATGCGTTTTGAGCTACTTCTTCGTTAGCTGCTACTACTGGTTGCTCTTCATGAACAATCTCTGCTTGAGAAGCCATTATTCTATTGGCGTTTCTGTGTGCTGTGAACACTTGACCAGGGAATCTGTTTTGACTACTGATCGGTTGTCTACCTATGTATACTAAGTGTTCGTTAGGTACTTGACCTCTACTACGTGTGTTCATCAACTAAAAATTACCATGATTTGTATATATCGACACTATATGGCGTCAATGTAATTCGACTGTTATTTGACGGTCGTATACAAATTTATAAATCCTCAACAATTTATAACTACGAAAGCAATAATTTACTATACTAATGGGAAATTCTAAGCATTCGCTAAAAGGCTTATAGATATTCCTCTTAATAATTCGCACTAAAATTATCAAAAGTGTGTGATATTTCACTTTTGAATTCTCAGAAAACTTTATTTAATTACACTTTCCTGTTATTCACGTGAATTTACTTCACAAAAATATGTTAATCCTTTAGTTTTACGACTATTGCTCTCTATTTCTGTCTCGTTTCAATTCTTAGATACAATTACTTTACTTTCAATGCGGATGTGACTTCACGTCCAACTATGAGATGCTATATGGCGTCTCATATTCTTTTCTTTAAATTAATTTCAAATTAATTAAATATTTAGCAATCAAATCAATTTAATTGCGGTGTGTCTAACTCTGCAATGCTTCGCTTGCTTTACTGATTCACTTCGCTATTCAACTACTAATTAGTTAATGCGTTACTTTACTTAATAGCACAAAATTTACTTATTGCGCTTTAAATTGATACACAAAATTT
Organism: Phthiracarus laevigatus; assembly: GCA_034700185.1. Taxonomy (NCBI): domain Eukaryota; kingdom Metazoa; phylum Arthropoda; class Arachnida; order Sarcoptiformes; family Phthiracaridae; genus Phthiracarus; species Phthiracarus laevigatus. The sequence goes on along the minus strand of JAQIXJ010002040.1, from coordinate 14,877 downwards.
ACTTAATGCGTCTAAAATATGTGAATCGTTTCAATATATATATAGTTATACTCTTATATATTCAATTGAATCAAATTAATCAAATGCACACCAAATAAATTCTAAATGTGAGCAATAAACCGTAAATAATTCGTTTGTATTCTTCATAAACGCGTTAACATATTTTTAAAAATCCTTAAAAATATTTTAAAATTGTTTTGAAAATTACTAAAACTGTAGTGTATGTGAACACTAGTCACTACACTATTAGTAATTATATTCTCGTACTTTCAATTACTTATATGTCAACTTAATATTACTTATACTTTTGTACATTTTAGTCATTATGCTTATTAATCATTCACGTGTATTATACTTAACATTAATATACACTTTTCATTAAAGTAATTTCAGTAGTCAAATGCAGTCGTTTTACTCAATCCTATTATAGCATTACTTTACATACTGTTTTGCTATTTTCACTTACGTGGAAATTGTGGTGTATTCTCGTGGTTCTTGTGGTAAGACCACGAAGTATTCTTCAGCTGTCGGCCTCGACTCCTGTTTTAAAACAGGAGGCCAGTACCGGCAGTGCCACTACTGCTTGTGCATACACTACAAAAACCTTGTACCCCTCTCTAGAAACCCTCCTTAATATGGCTGCCAATTGGCGGCCACTACTGGTCTGCAACGTTGCGGACCTAAAACCTCGGAATTATACAAAAACCCATAAAATCCCTTAATTAAAATAATTAATACCTAAAAACCCTTTCAATATAAACTAAAAATTATCATAATTGTTAGTTAATTAAATCTAATTAAAACTATAGCACTATAACTCTGATTATTGTTCGCAAAGCAGTCAGCAATAGATTTTTATTCAAAAAGTCAGTTAAAATATTCAAAATGTCGTATAAATTTCGTTGTCGTTTACTCGAATGGCGCTGAGATTACTAGTGATTCGATTAGTTTGGTGGAAAAAACCCAATACTCCGCATCTCCACCAAAATTGAAGCGTGTTTTAAGCCAAATAAAAGGGGTGTGCTTTCGGCTAAAACCTGCTATACTTAACTAATCGTTGTCGCGTCGGGTCTGAGCATCAGATCCCAAACCTGATGCCAATTGGTGTCATTAACGCGATTTATTTATTTATTAAATATATTTAGCGCAAGCAAAGTGAGATCCATTTATTTATTTACTTATTTCGTATCAAATTATCAAAAATATAATATTAAATGAGTGCCAAAATTACATACAAATTAGTGGTTAATTAAATTAACAAAATTATTAAACCTTACGAATTGTCTCTTTTATCTGGTCCTGTCCTGTATGTGATGATTTCGATTGCACTCACAAACACTCACAAACACACACACAATTTACTAAATATGTGATGAATTAAATTAGTGCACAAAACACGTGCTTCGCAGGCACTTAAATATTGAGCGACTGTTTACTATGAAAACTAAAACAATAATGACGAAAACGTTATCGTTTCGTCTCTTCCGTTGAGTAGAGGGGCTAACATATAGCACGTCTCACTTATATGAGACTTATTTTTCTTACCATAAAGCACTATGGTTTACAATATAAATTATATATTAGTGATTGTTTATTTAATTATCAAAAAAGTAAAACTATTAAATAGTCTCATTAATCAAAATTATTTGAATATTTTTTTACAACAAAGTTTAATTATAAAAACAATTATTATAATATTTAAAGAAATGTAGCCTCAAAATGTGAATTAGTAAGATATGTCATGGTGAATATAATTAATACATTGATTCTTACATAATGAAATACACTTTAAATTCTTTGAATTATGTTCTCTTATGTTATGTATATCATGGTTTATTGTTTTTGTTTATGATTTTATTATACAATTAATACTTTCTATGTATTAAAAAGTGAGCTGTGTGAATGCGTCATCTTTGCTAGAAATTCGTCCTTAGACTGCTACTACTATTTTGCCCACTGTCAGAATCAAACACTGTACCGCATTGTGATCATGAATAATCACTTGACCACAATCAATGAGAATTTCTTTGACAGATATCCGTCTATTAGGCAGTGGCGGTATAGGTCAAACATCGGATGTTCTTAAGCTGCTGTCAGAATCGAACATCGTATATTATTTTGATCACGAATAATAACTAGTCCACAATCAATACTAAAATTTTATCCAGATGTCCGTCTAGTATGCAGTGACGAAACAGGTCCAACCTCGATGGTTCTTAGGCTACTACTACCATTACGCCCCCTGTCAGAATTAATCACTGTACCACATTGTGATCATGATTCATGAATAATGACTTGGCCACAATAGGAACTAACATCTTTGCAAGAGGTATAATTTCTTGTTAAACATTTTAACGTTAGTTTTATTGGCTTATCACTTTAATTGTTACAATTTAAATAAAATTAAATTATTAACGTATATATTGTAGTTATCGATTATATTATTATTGAATGTCTCTGCCAAAATCGTTTAATTTGCCCATTTTCGCGAAGATTTGGTATCAAATAACGAACTCAACACAATATACAAGTGACATCGAAGTTATAAGAGATGTATTTAATAAAATGGACCTTAAGTACCAGTGTTGTTTTTTCGTTTTCCAATTAGGGCGTATACTAGCATTAAAAAAGACTGAATGGCATAACACCACATACATATAATAGAACGTTTATATGGCTAAGAAGTTGTATATATGTGGTGTAAGCCATTTAGTCTTTTTTAATGCTAGTATACGCCCTAATTGGAAAACAAAAAAACAACACTGTTAAGTCCTCTGGCGGTAAAAGATCAATTGATAAATGTCGAAAAATTGCTCATTATTACATCAAACAAGTAAAATATTAATAAATAAAGTAATAATTTTTTTTGTTAAAAAGCATCAAACAATTTAATATTTGTGTTTAATATAATTTAATTGGATTCGGTTTGAAAAAGTGAGATCTCTATGAATGTGTCTTTATTGTTTAGTTATTAAAATTTAAATCCTCAAATCTACTGATGATGACTAGAAGTGTCGAATCGTTGCGCAATTTATACTTTAAACTGTCGAGTATTAAAATAATCAAAACTTCGCAACAATACAAATAATGACGTCATCGCTAACTTTATTAGTATTAGAAATGGATTAAAATAATTATTAAAGAGCGTAAATCTCTAATATGAAACTTGAGAAACGAGAAAAAGTAATGCTTTATACTAAGATTATAAAATAAATTTTGGCTCAATGGTGTGGTCATTTATTTCAGGCAAAACCATAGAAAAATTAAAATGAAAACCCAGTTAAAGCTATAAAATTATTTGGGAATCACTAGATTTGTTGGAATTTCACTTTATTTTTGGTCATTTACTCTTTCTGTTGCTTTTATTTTTATACCTAAAATGGGATTTTGAATTTCCAATTAGCTTTAATAGGCGTTAATAATCAAACATAAATTCCAAAAACTTAAATCAATTTTTAAAAATGAATCTTTAATTATTTATTACTTAATAAAACAATTTGCAACACAATATTACTATTAAAAAATCAAAACACGTTATTTATATTGACTAATTTATATTGTAATTCTAAATGTATAACAATTTAGTGTTTTTACGAGTTATTAAAAATAACTCAATTCGATAAAACTGATGGCAAAATGATTCTGGTTTTCTCGCATATAATGCGTTATGCCGTCACATACAGTTAAATCAAGTTTCCATTATTTGCCCTCTTTTTTATTTATTACGAGAACAGTGTGCGAACGAACGATATGTAGGAAAGCGATACAAGCGTTACTCAATACTGTGCCTCACATTCGCATTCACATTGACTGCTGCGTTGTGTTATGTTTATCGCACTGTTTATAACGTATACTGTATATAACGCACTATTATTGTACGGTTAGTAACCATCGCTAGAAATAAACGAAAATATCGCTAAACCCATTCAAAAAACCGTGTTTTTTAGCGAATGAATGTTACAAACAAATATGTCAACTGATATACAGGTACGTAATATTTCTTTACATTCGTAAATATAATGGTAATTAAGCATGGAATCGATGCATGTGTTGGGCAAAGTGTTTGGTGAAACTGTTTTTAAAAGTTTGTCGCGCAAAATAAGTGTGATCTTAATCATAGGGAGTGTCTAGTCTTTTAGGCCCAGTAAAAGGCAAACAGTCTAAAAGCGGCAAAATGTTTTGAGTGTGAACCGAATATTTTATTTAGGATATATGAAACGCCCAAACAGGAGGAATGGGGTTAGTATTTGATGGACGTGGCGTTGAGCCCATTCACATGTCTACTTTGTGTGGCCAACCAAACATGATTAATGCGCATCATTTAACAAAAACTATTACTAATTGTTAATAAACCATTTGTTTACCTAACATATTGTATATAGAAATGCGCTTTAGTTTATGCTAACTCGGTATTTAGTTTAAATAGGTATTTGAAAATATCAAATATTTAGATGATTAGGAACTATTTGTTAGTGTAGTGTTGTTGGGTGTGATGCGACTCAAGTGTTAGCACAATGGCAATCGATTTGGTTGCTGTGAACGTTGGCTATGTGTATATCGTATAGCTTACGTTAACGTATAGCGTATGGTATGCTTAGCTGTGTTGCTTCCTTTAACATCCTAATACATCCTAATACGTCCTCTTTTGTGGGGCCATATATAACGACATATTCAGGTGGAGCGACTAGAATACATTTTTAATCGCGGATTTTTTATTTTGTGAATCGATGAGTGGTGAGAGTAATGGACTTTCATCTCGAGATGAGTTTGTTGATAATCAGGTAATAGTTTGGTTATAAACATTATTGTTATATAGGTATTTAGGCATTATTGCATTATTATATAATGTAATGTAATGTTGGCTGCATTTATACGATAAGTGTTGCTAAACCCAAAATGGCCACACATTTACACCCCTTTATCGTTTCTAACCCCGCCTTTAATATAATAGGATTCTTCACAATCGCAACAAACGTGTCATCAGTCGCAACATCAACAGTCACAACAACCCTCACCTTTAGCCTTATTAGCGGCCACTTGTAGTAAAATAGGCTCTCCTTCAGAGTCTGGTGAGAGTGGCGGTCAATCAAACACTGCCACTACGGTTAAACTTGTGGGTCAGAATCAAGTGATTCAGGCCTCAGACTTTGCGCAATTAATTCCCGTACAGGCGGGACAAACACTTGGTGTACTTAATCCTGATGGTACTGTCACTCAACTCAATCCACAGGTTGTGACCACTGCTGTTAGCTCTGCAAACAATTCAGTGACCAATTTTAAAACGATAACGTCTGTGGCCAACACTAATGCCTTATCGCAAGCACAAGCCACACAACTATTGCAATCGGCAACCAATGCTGGCAACATATACTCCATCATTCAACCACAACAACTCCAGATCGATGGACAGGAAGCCATCTTTATTCCTGGGGGACAGCAAGCCATACATATATCTGGTAATCAGTTGATATCGTCGCCCAATCAAAATATAGTTCGCTCTCAAAATGCAACTCAAAACACGCAATCCACGCAACAAACCGTTTTCATACCAGGAATCGGTAACGTATCGTTGGGTCAGTTCTCCTCTGGACAGACCGTACAACTTCGTCAGGGAAATGTGGTCCAAACGCTTCAATTGCCTGTTCAGCAAACCATACCCGTTCAAGCAATATCAACACAAAACGGTCAAACTATTCTCCAGACTATTCATTTGCCCATACAAGCGCTTCAATCATTAAATGCCGGTAATATACAGCATCTGACAGCTCAAGTTGTACCTCAAATGCAACAGGTTTTATACCATCGTTCATTCATTCGTATAATAAGTAATAAATTTTATTAAAAATTAAGGTACAAATGGGAACACCGATACAAGTATCGCAAGCAAACACCAATCAAACCACCATTAAACAAGAACCAGGCACTGAAAATAATAATTCAAACCAATCCTCTCAAGTAATTTAGTTGTTAAAAATCACAAAAACATTTTTTATTAATAAAAATAAATGTTGACATTTTTATAGAGTACTGGCCAATCAGCTATGAACGCAAACAATGGCCAAACAGTGTTAGCGAACGTGCAACTGCCTAACGGCCAAATCGGTCAATTAATATCGGCGCCTGTTTGGCCCGCAAACTCATTAAATCTTTCTGGATTAGCTGGTAATTTATATACTATTAGTGTTGTTCCCCATTTTTACCATTCGTTCGTAGGCTTGCGGGCATCTAATATGATCCAAGTGCAGGGAGTGAGCGGTGGTCTACAAACAATTCAAATACAAGGCGGAGGTCAGCAGCAAGTGATCGCAGCGTCGCCGGCAGCTCTTCAAAGTCTAAGCATAACGCCTTCTGGCAATATAGTGGCGAACGTTCCCAACAATAATAGCGGTGGTCAACAAGTCGGACCTATGAGTCCTGTTCAGGCTATTCAAATAGCAAACGCATCGCAATTTGTTCAACAAATACAACAGGACCCAAATGACCCGACAAAGTGGCAACTCGTATCCACTCCTAATGTATCAGTACAAAACTCGATTCAAGGATCATTCGCGTCGACTCCCACCACCGACCAGTCAACTCCTGGTAGTGAACCAGGAACTGGTAGGAAAATGAGAAGAGTTGCGTGCACTTGTCCTAACTGTCGTGATGGCGAGGGAAGGAATAGCGAAACCAAGAAGAAGCAACATATTTGTCATATTCCTGGCTGTAATAAAGTATATGGAAAGACATCGCATTTGAGGGCACACTTAAGGTGGCACACAGGGGTAACGTTGACAATGAATGATCTATTTTAAAAATAATTAAATATAATATCAATCAATTGTTGGACCTATTTTTAGGAGCGACCATTTGTATGCAGTTGGCTATTCTGTGGTAAAAGGTTTACTCGTTCTGATGAGCTTCAAAGACATCGAAGAACACATACTGGTTAGTATTAGTATTAAAATTAATTAAATTAATTCTAATTGGAAAACTTAATATGAATTAAGGTGAAAAACGGTTTCAGTGCGCGGAGTGTTTGAAACGGTTTATGAGAAGCGATCACTTATCGAAACATTTGAAAACACATCAGGCAAAGAAAGTGAACCAACAGCAGCAAAGCGAAGAGACGGCTACTCTAACTGTTTCACCCAATCAAATGTCTATAGAAGCGGAACAAACAGATCTATCAATAAGCGAGAATGCTTCTGATGCAAACTCTGATACATTGGTAATACAGGGACCTCAGATTTAGATCAATTTGATTATTATTTAGGTTTGAGTGTCAACAAATTGTGTTTTCAACTAAAAATAATTGTTCTCGTAATTTATTATGATAGACTTGAAGAGACTTATATTTTTAAAGTAAATTTTAATACATAATAAGTATAGGACTATCATTGTAACTATTATAATATTTATTTCTTTTTTTTATAAAATTTATCAGAATTGACATTAGATTTCATTTCGCTAATCATTGTTTTTACATGACAGTTATATATCATTATTAAATCATTTGCCAATATATTGTCATTTGTCATAAATTGAAATTTTATTATAAAAGCGTAATATAAAGTTTAAAAATTTATATGTCATCGTTTTCATTGTTGAGAAATTTTTTAAACAAACAAAATATTATATTGAAAAATTTATATATGATATATATTTACACAAAACGGAAAACACACCTTCGAATCGGAATATTATTTACCTCTCGTCCATATTATTAATTTTCATTTTTTGTTCCGTTTTGTTTATGAAATAACACACTTGCAAACTATACTTAAGAAACTGCATTAATATATTTGACGTTTAATCTATGACTTATATGCCACTATACCCGGTATTATGTATTAAACAATTTTTAATTAATTAAAAGTTTTAAATTAATTGATTTCGATTCATAAATAGTTAAAAATATAAGTTAATCCAGAATTAGTTCATTTTTTAAAAATGCATTTGACACTTCTATTTTAGTGATATTTAATACTGCAATTTAATTCTTTGTTTCATTAATAAATTTATAAATAGTATAATAAAAATTATTTTTCTTATAACAATTTTGCTGATGTTTTCTCTGGTAAAGTAACTATAATGTTAATAATTAAATAATACTGCGTATAATAATACCATTATGTGTTAGAAATTGTTTAAAAATTTAAATAATGAGAAAAATTATTGTTTATATGCTGCATATAATATTAAACAAATGAATATTTTAAATTTGATGTCTAACTACAACAGCGGTCTGAGACTTTCTGGCCACATTCGAATCGATTATTTTAGCAAATATAAACAAGTATAATACCTTATATTAATTAAAATTGTTTGAATACAAAATATAATGAACGGAGAAAATATTAAATCGTCTTATTTGGTGGTTATTTTTTGATAGAATAGAGTATATCCTTATTGAACCAGCAATCTTATTAAAAATGATTTGAGTTTATTGTTAAAAATGACCGCGAATTTTAGAATTTTATACTAAAATTTAATTTAGTAATAATAGTGATAATTAAAATTAAACTCAATCATTTTTCGGCATAATATTATATTTAATTTAATACAATATTTAATTTTTTATTTTTCAAGTCCAAAAATGAAAACATTGAATCATTTTTAAGCATTTTATATCCATATTATCATATATAGACTTTTTATCACGAAACAGTTTATTTTTAATATTTGGTAGATTTAACAAATTTGGTGGTTATAACGAATTTTAGTGATTTTGGTGATTATGGTGAAATTTGGGATTTTACCAAAAATACCTAAATCTCTAATAATGACGAAGGATTTAAATTTTCAAACAAGTATATTTTCGGTTTTGAATTAAATAAAAACGATACATTCATAGAGAGCTCATTTTTAATAGGTATTTGCAATCTTATGTCACAAATATATGTTTTTGAGTCAAGATTGCAAAATGACAAATCCCTTAAGTAATATAAGAAATAAGTGAAATCCCTTTATAGACATAAGGCTGCGGACACACAGACGGACAGGGTCAAAAGCATAAGCTCTACTTTTTTTAAAAGTGAGCTAAAAAATATTTATCTTGGTTACAATTTTGCCTTCAATAGTTATCTAAACATTATGTATTTTCCTCAGTATTTTTTATAACGTGGAGTCTGATTACGTAATACACTCACAAGTTTATTGTCTGTGAAGCTGAATGTACACTAGTGATGCTGTAATGATGCCCACGCGTCAAATCGTATGTAGCGATTCGTATCTTACCAATCGTTTATTTTTCCATATTTCATAACGAATGAAAAAGTAATAAAAGGGATCGACTAGAAATAATAATACGCTTAGGCATCATTACAATATCGCTCATAGATTCACTAAAAAATATTTATTTTAACAATAATTTCTTATCCGATTTTAAGTTTTACGAACGCATTAACATAATTAATGATATAAAATTATTGGGCATAATTTATGTACGCATATATTAAATAATAGTTGACAAAACGTGTTAATGGTATGTAAACCATATACAAATGCGTAAACCGTGTTTACCGTTCAAATATTAGCCAATATATTGACAATTTATTAACAATCGAAACGAATGGCCGAAAGTAAGAGAGAGGCGCAGAAAACGTCGATAGAGATTACGAAACGACAACATTTGGATAGCGATGAATATTTGGTGCGCAAACGATTGCCACCACATCTTCCCAAACGCGATAACGATGTCTACGTTAATATGAACAGTAACTTCAAATCACAATTCGCTAAATGTGAGCGTATTATAGAGAGCGCACAATTCAAACAATTATATATCCATGGATTGGGTTTGGCTGTGGATAAGGCTATTAACATGGCATTGCAGCTCCAAAACGCGCATCAATTAGATGTGTCGGTCAATACGTCATCGGTTAATATGGTCGATGATGTCCAGCCAATTGGTCCAAATAAGGATCATATGAGTTCATTGACGCAAATGAGGACTGTGTCCGCAATACATATAAGACTTTCTCATCAGTAGATAAATAAACCATAAGATTAACTTAAGTGTTATTTTTTATTACAGAATCATTTGTTTTAGTAATTTATGATTTATTAAAATTTAAAGTTTAATAAACAATTTATCAAACATGAAATTCATGTGACAGTAGATTATAAATAGCATATCGATAGCACACTTATAATTGTCATGGACTCGCACAACATTTTCGCATAATTTAATTTAAATAGTTTAATAATAACTTATGTCATTATATTGATTTTGTGGAGAATTGTTTAGGAATTAAAATCATTTTTTTTTATAAAATTTAAATATATATATATAATAGATGTAATAAATGTATAATATTAAATATATAATAATAAATATATTGAAAAATAGTTTGAATTCTTAAATTGAAGTTAAAATTGAGAACTTATTTTCGATTACCTAAAATTAAAAAAATAATACATAGCATTCCATTTAAAGTTAATATAATGTATGTGAAATTGGAAAATACCTTTTAAATTGGTATTAATCGTTATATAATTCTAAATATCGAGATGACTGCGGTGTGAGGTCTGCATCCAAACTCAAAGTGGAATCAGACGCCGTATCGGACCTTAATGATAGTGGTGTTAACGCGTAATGCGATGGCGAAGTCACTTTTGGCAAAGAGTTGAAGAACCAGGCGCCAGACTTTTTCCACATTTCTCTGGTTTCCGAGCATATCTTGCACAGCCAAACGCCATCCTTTTCCGACGTTAACGTATCGATACTGCATTTGGAACAAACCGATTTATTACAATCCTTGCAGACATGACTTTGTGCGCCAAACAATCCAAACTCTTCGTTACAGAGAACGCACGACGATTTTCCGTCTCCTCTCGCGTTTCGTTTAATATTATTCAACCTTTCGATCATTTTGCTTATCCTCTCTTTTTCCAACTGTTCCGTATGTTGTGATTTCGTGATCACATTTAATATCGTTTTCTGTTCCGCTTCATTAATCTGTTCCGGTTTAGTGAATGTGTTCAATAATTGGCTCGTTTTCACAGACCATCCAGTGTCCAATCGGGCCCTCAATGTTAGTTCCCGATCGTTTGGACAAACCCACGCATTTTTTGAGTCCGTGTTCATTTTATTTCGGAGATCAAAATATAGTCATAACTAATAAAAATGTAATATTTGGCACAAAAAAAATCGAAACTAGTGATCAGTTATATTTTATGAAATAATGGAATAGTTGTTTCTATAGAAATTTATGGCATCAGATATTGATTACTACGTATGGGATGCTGCAAAAACGTAAGCAAACGCGTTAAAATGTTATACCGTATTACGTATTTTTGATACTTTTTTCCAAAATAAAATTCTCAACTTAACTAAGTATAGGAATGAACATGAAATGGAAATATGCGTAATAGAGATGGGTCCAACAAATTCCTGCGTACCACATACGCAAACAAATAAAACAATCATTTTCGACTGATTTTATTGTACTAAAGTGATAGGGGTTTTTATATAAATTTTTGGTTTAATAAAATTCTTTTTCGAGCGGAATATTCCGTGGTTGCATTATAACCATCCGTTTTTATATAGTATTTTTAAATCACTCTTTTTATAGAATATGAATATATAGACTTAATTTTAAACAAATTTAATTATAAATCAAAGAAAATGCCACTAAAAATTATCTTATATTATGCACTTACAAATTCATTACAAATTTCAAAAAGTTAATTTATGGATTAACAAATTTAATTCTTTTATTGACGCGCTTGTGTTTCGAAGTTCATTGTCAGCCATATTAACGTTATAATGAGCAACCGGTTGAATACTTGTTGATGATGAACACCAATTCAGTTAAAATAATACCATTTTTGACAAATTTTTTAATTAAATTTTATTCATTACTACACTTTAAATTTTTAATACACACGCCATATTCAAGAAAACAAATTTTAGATTTAAAAATAAATTGCATGATACAAGTAATACATTATACATCAATCAAATACAAAAAACAAGTGTAGTTGAAAATTACTTGAAAGATATATTCAAACAAAATATACATATAATTTACTTATTTTTCTTTTTGTTGCTTTGCTCCTAAAATAAAAAAAAAACAATTTCCTTAAAATTACGTTTACACAATTTATGCGCATATCAAATACCTTTTGAGTTAAAATAATGAGAAGATAGCGGAACATATTGATAAAATCCAAAAACAGAAGCACGGAATGACTAAATTGAAATAAATTTTTGCTATAAACCGTATTCCACATAAAAAAACAATGAACAAACAACAAAAAACACATACGCAATATAGTCGGTGTCGCCGCGACGTCTTTTCTCTATAATAAGACTCGTGTCGTATATGATGAAAGCGCAAACCAGGAAAAATCCCAAATAAATATGCAACTACGATAAAATACACGCAATATATTATTTTTACAGCCAATAAATTTAATTATAAAATACCTGAAATAATAATTTCGATTCAACAAACAGATTGACGATCGAAATAAGTAATAGCATCGATAGTAAAGAGCTAAGAGTTCCGCCCAAATAAAGCCATTTTCGTTGTTCGCTGTACATTGCGCTCAACGAGAAACACGCGAATAAAACGCAAGTCGACATCAATGCGGTGGCGATTATCGATGGATTCACGAATATTGCCATTTCCATGAGTGGTCCCAAACCAATGCCTGATTCCAAGTCAACATTTCAATTAATATGGAACCAACGCTCGATTAATCATATAAAAACATGATAAATACCTGAAGCGAACGCCAATCCACACAAATAGAAAAGTCTTGTGTTCCGGTTTTTGCCATTATCTTCGGTGGAATAAATGGCAATCGCGAAACCCATTACCATCAATGCCGACAATAATCCGTGCTATTGTTCCATATATTGGTTAGAATGCGTCATCAAATCAAATGAAATGAAATCAATATGGAAACATACCTGAAACAAATCGGTGAAGATATGAACGTAAGCGCCGATCGATGCGGACAGCAATGCGATGGCCATCGATGAGTACACATCTTTCAAATGAACCTTCACCTCTGGTTCGCTAACAATTATTACGATTGTATGATATATTTATTTTATTATTGGTAATTTAATTAAATTCCGATTCACTTACATTCTGCGATTAAACGAATTGACGAACGTATTAATATTAAACGAATCCATAATTATTGTATCGTTTACGTGACAAACACTGCTCAATGTAATCACAATCTGTGTGTGTATTTAACGTTTTAAGTAAACCTAAATGTTATCAAATAAGTGTTTTCTAGAAGCTATTCAGTACAGTTTATTACAGTTACCGTAAATGTTTATACGTTAGTGACGTACGTTTTAAATAATAACACGAATGCGCACACGCAATGCGCACGTTTATACGTGTGCCTAACAAACACAAATATTATTGTGTTAACGACTAATATCGCAGTAATTATTAGTAACCGTAAGCGAAAAATATTGTGTAGAGATTTTAGTGGAAAAACCGTTCGCGAACTTTCTTATTAGATTTCATAAGTTTTTGTATTATACAAATTGAAATCGTATAAATCTTCAACAAATAAATATATTGATATATTCGTAATTTTAACTATTTTATTGGTTAATTTTTATGTAAAATAATTTTTAAATTAATGCAAATTTTAAGTATTTATTATATTAATTTATTCGATTTAATTATTTATATGAAAAACAGATAAGATAAATGGAATGCAATTGCTTTATATTTATTATATGAAATTATATTCTAAAAATGTATTGATAAAACTTTAATTAACTTATTTTAAAAGAAATTTTTGTGGAAATTAAAAATTCTCACTATATTTTAAAGTTATTTTACAAAATGGAAGGCACTACCAAATTATTGTTTACTCAACAAAAATTATTTAGCTTTAGGCGATTTAAATAAAAAACTTATTTATAAAACAAATAAAATTATAAATGTAAATTAGCAGTAGATGTGTTACAGGTTATAGGGGTACTGTTTCCGGTTTCCTTAATACAGGTAAAGGTAAAGCGCATCAGAGCAAACCGAAAGTCGACTTCTAGTGGTCGAGCACTGTTGTAGGATGTGTTACGTGTATGTTGGGCCGGAGTTAAACCTATCATGCGTTGTTAGAGGCACTGTTCTGAACATAACTTAAGACTTGTGTAGTTAGAGGGAGTGTTTGGAAGCAACACAAGAGGGGGCGAACAGATTTTAGTCTATAATGAAATACAAATGCATGGCTAATGTTAAAGCATAGCACTTCCTACAATATTAAAGTATAGCTAATGTTAAAGTATGCGGACTTCCGACAATGTAAAAGTATAGCTAATGTTAAAGTATGTGAGCTATACTTATACTGTCGCTACCTATATAGGCTAAAATAATAATAAAGAAATTGTTTTACATCATTTTCCGAAGTCACTCTTTATTAAAATAAACTTTATAACTTTTAAAAAGTAGACTTAGGCAGATTAAGCTTACGAATGGGCAAAATGGTCACTAAAGCATAAATATTTTATGAAATTAAGTTTATATATCTAATTTTGAAGAAAATTAGCCTATACTTTCTTTAGATCATATTAACAATGTGGTGGTATAAAAATAATATGTAGTGGTTTGAATTATACTATGTGGTCTGAAAGTATCTTTGTGGTGGTATAAATATAACTATAAGGTGGTATAAACATAACTATGTAGTGGTTTGAATTATACTATGTGGCTGAAAGAATCTATGTGGTGGTATAAATATAACTATAAGGTAGTATAAATATTACTATGTAGTGGTTTGAATTATACTGTGGTCTGAAATTATCTATGTGGCGGTATAAATATAACTATAAGGTGGCATAAACATTACTAAGTAGTGGTTTGAAATATACTATGTGGCTGAAAGAATCAATGTGGTGGTATTGACCAGTATATA
>JAQIXJ010002039.1:0-17354 GCA_034700185.1 Phthiracarus laevigatus | reverse complement strand
TAAAATGATTTAATCAATAATATTAATCCTTTAATAAATTCTGACTTCCAATCATTTTTATTATTCTCTTAGATTATTATAAAATTTTTATAAATTGTTTGAATTATTGTTTAAAAGTCTGAGGCATATGCGACCAAATACTATCTTAAAAACTTTAATAAAAAATATCTATAATTAGAAAACATGTAAAATCATTAAGTAAAGTGTCCACACAAACACAAACAAGCATATAGACATTTCAAACTCAATGTTAAGATAAGACTATCGCCTTGAAAATCATTAGAAAGAAGGTGCAAACTAGTTTATTAATTCGTTAAAATAAATGGTCAAATCGTTAGAAAAAAATCTAGAATTTTTTGGAAAAATTTTTTTCTCAAGAATTTTCTCAATGAAACTCTACCCCACAGTCAAAACTTATATTTTACCGACAATTTTTAGTATTCTAACGCCAATTTTTCCATTTTTTAGCTCAAGCTTATGCATTAAACCATGTCCGCCCGTCTGTATGTATGTTAGCAGACTTATATTAATAAAGGGTTTTTACCTATTCCCTATATTAATAAAGGGATTTGTATTTGGTGACTTGGCTTAAAAAATAAATATAATTGTAACATAAGTATGCATTAACCTATGAAAAAGTGAGCTCTCTATGAATGTGTCGTTGTTTAAAATTGAATTCGTTAGAAATAAATAAAATCGTTAGAATAGTTAATAAAAATTAACATTTTTTTGAATTATTTAAGATATATTATAACTTTAGAATAGTTTTTGAGCGGTTTTAACAAATCGTTAATTAACGATTTTCAAGACCTTAATAATGACAGAAAAATTAAGCCTTATTTTATGTAATTTAATTTTAGTTGTGGTAAAATAATTATTTTTCAAAGTAAGCATAATTTTGTGAAGAACCTTAACGTATTGTGCATTATAACTCATTATTGTAATATTTTATTGTACTATTTTTCTACGATTTTACAATCTTTTTTAAACGGTTAGCAAACGATTTTGTACTTTGTTTTTAACGATTTTCAATGCCTAACTCATTACTTTCCCATCAGTTTTCCAATAAATAAGTTATGATTACCAAAATTTTAATTAAACGATAATTGGCTTGAATGAAACTTTTTATTGATTTGGGATTGTCTGTCCGTCTGTCTGTGCAATTTATACCATAATTATGGAATTTTATATTAATAAAGGTATTTTTTATTTTTCTTATTATAATAAAGGGACTTTCATTAATAAAATGCTGCTACACCAAAAAATTCGTCTAAAATAGGAGTTTTATATGAAATTATGTGTAAAAACTGTCCGATTTCTAATCAAATAAAGGGATTTTGGCATAAATAAGAGGCTATTTAATAAAAATAACTGATTAAATAAATTTGTTTTTGAACAGAAAATGCCATTTTTTTGTGGCATAAGCCGTTTAAACTAACAGTGCAATAATCAGTGGTATAATCTCTTGGTGAAAAAAGGGAATCTGCGGCCCACCCATTGATAGAGACAAAAAATTCACAAAAATCCTTATTAATAAAACAATATGTGTACGAATCATACAAAAATTACTATTTCGAGCCCAAATTTGTTCATGAAAATCTAAAATATTTGTGATTTTATTTTCCAAAGAATTGGGATCTAAAACAACTTTTTTACAACTAAATTCGTATCATTCATCATTCATTGAGGCAAAATATTTCTCCCGTTCTATTGTTATTCTAAAAGAATAACTAAAATTTTAACTTTTTAGAATCAAATTTTAAATAATAATTGATCATAAAATACATTATTTTTTCTGCAGATTTATAAGAAAAACACTAATTTTCCTAAATAATCCAAGGTTTTTAAAACTTTTTTCAATTTTCAATGTATTTACACCGTTTTTAGTGCTCAATTTTTCGTCTCTACTGTAAATATTCTTCTATTTCGTGAATACTTGCAACATATTCATTTCGAAAAGGTTCAAAGTTGTCATTGAAAATCAAAAAATAAATTGAGAACAAAGATAAAAATAACACGTTTTAAAATATATTTAGCTTACAATTTCGCCAAATAATTTTCATTTTCAAACTAAGCTATAATAAGTTACAGTATATTATGGTAAAATTAATGATCTTAAAAGTGTTAGTTGTCAATTGTCAAAATTCGAAATATACAGATCTATACATGTATATTAAAAGTAATTTATGTGATAGTAGTAATAAAATGAATTTACCACAAAAAGTTGATTATTATATACAACGGAACCAAAATTGCATTGTTCCAGATGTGGAATTCGTGACAAATATTTCCATCTTTTTTCACTTTCCAAATAATACGTGATTTCATTGGTAATACCAGAGTTATTGAAACCTCCGATATTTACAATCGCTAATTCGATTCCGCGATTGTTTACCAAAACATTATTCGAGTCACGCGGAGATTTGTAATCTTTTTGCGAAAACAATTTCCGATATATAACACACGATTGGGTTTCAGTCAACAATTGCTTCATTTGATACCAGTGTTCCATCAAATCCTGTTTCGTTATCTCTTTAAACCGAATATGTCTCAACAAATGAGACAAAAACGGTAACCGTTCCGTACAATTAAATTGAATCCATTTCATGACAATGGATAGAACGTCAGTCTCGGAACAGTCGACAGGAAAATCGCACTCAAGAATGTGAACGAATTGGTTGAGCGATAACCGTTGCAATTCGTTTGTGCGCGAGAATCGTAACAAATTGGCGCATATGAAACCATACACTTTTTTGCTTAACTGCCGAAGAGAATACGTTTCGGCAATGGTTGACACGTCCACGCAGTTATCGATATCCATTTGTTGCTCCAAATATGTTGAACACGCGTTGATCACATCACCCATTTGTATGTACGATGCGGCTGACAATACGTCTTGGATGTTAACTAAATTGAGCGCCAAACGCGATGTGTACGCGTAATCAAGCAAATAATGCATTCCTATATACCATAGTATATGTTAACATTTCAATTCAGTTATAACGCAATTCAATTCAATTGAATTATACCTTCGTTTGAAACGCCATTCAAAACGATTTCTTTTTGTTTACTCTCTTTCATATTGTCGGTGAACATGGCTTTAAAATAGTCACTACAAGAGGCCAACACAGCTCTGTGCGCCTGGAATGGGTGTCCATTGCAGATGAGAGTGACGTCTAATAGATGACCATTAGTTCGCAACCAATTTAAACCATTCAGTATGAGTGATGTGTGCGATCCAGACTCGAATTGAATGAGTTGTTCCACAGTGTCCATCGTATTGTTACTGATTGGTCCACTTATTTCTCTCATTCCTACTCACCATTCAATCTGTTTATAATTCAATTGATATTTGAGCGCATAACACATCACACATACCAATATACACACGAAACTAACCAATTAAATTACAAATTACTTAAACGGCGCCAAATTTGAATTCTTATGTTATGGTTAACGTCCAATGTTGTTGATATCAGAATGACATTTTCAATGATAGTAAAATTATATTTTAAACAATCACACAATTATAACAATAATCTAAATTTGAAATTAAATTAATATATGATTTGTACATCATTTTTATGGAAACACAATTAATTTAATACTATTTAGAATCAAACAGCTATGGTTATGAGTGGCATATTATTGCCTACAAATGGTCTGCAACTCGATATGATAAATTATTTAACGGTGAAGTTGCACTTAATACCGATAATTGCCGGAAAAATCCAACTTCTATTTTATAATCACTTGTAAAAACATGTCTTTTACAAAAGCATCATTTTTAAATTGGATACAATTACATTATTTGGTTATTATTATAATAAATTATAAATGCATCTAAAACCTGAATGGATAATGGTTTGATAACTACGATTGATTTAAAAATATTAGAAAATTTAAAAATACAAAAAATGGAATTTTTCATTGTAAATATTTGCTTAAAACTCTTATTTAAATAAATCCAATAATTATAAATAAATTTGCGAATATATTTTCATGAATTTAATGTAAAACCAATCAGGACCGTTATTAGTTTAATTTTTTCAAAAAAGGAGGGCTTATGTTTTTTACCTTGTTTGTCCGTCAGATCTGTCCTGCTGTCAACATTTTATATTAATAAAGTAATTTTCACCAGCACTTATGTTGCATTTTGCATATCACTTATCATATCATTAACCTTAGAAAAAATTAGCTTTTTATGAATGTGTTGTGAATTGTTTTACTGTAAAATTACTTAGGATATAGATATTTGTATATTTGTAAATAAATATATTTTTCAAAAAAAATTTATATGAAAATTTGTGATCTCTTGTTACGCGGTGATTAGCTGGAAACTCAATTTTAAGCAATTCTCCAATTTTGGATCACTACCGTTGCCTCTTCCCACTGCACCACTAAACCTATTAAATAAAATAATAAAATTATAATTTCTCTAAATATTCAAAGTTTGTCAGTTTGGCCTTAAAAATTTAGTCTTAATTAATTAAATTAATTAGTACGATCAAATTCCTACACTTTTATTAAAATAAAATACTTGAGTTTATTTCTATGTTTATAACTCTTCTGTTCCCTTTTTTAGAGCACGAATTGTTTTGCATTTTCTCACATATCGTTTTAGTTTTACACAATAGGATTTAATTTTTATTGGGATTGAAACCATTACACAACGATTGGTTGTGTAGTGCGAGAGTTGGCGCAGTGTTTGTAACGCACACTTCAATAGTAGTCACAACATTACAAAACGATTTTCGTTATTGACTTTGTTATTATTAATATTTTTACATATTCGCCACACAATTACAAGCAAAACAGTTAGAGAGGCTTGAAAACAGGTTCTTCGCTTTTTTTTGTGTGCGCTAACCTTGGAATCTCGATGCAGATTCTCATCCTTAGAAGGAATAAAACCTCAATTTGTTGTCTATTCACTCTAAAACTTTTACGTTACGAGCGACTGTTCATTTTTCTTAATTAGTTCTCTGTTTTTGTAATTACAAAAATATTTGTTTAAAAAAACTTTGTTTTCTCCGAAAAAACGTGAAACAAAAATTGTTATTGTTATTTGTAATCGTTTTCTAGCGTGATTGAAATTATTTCGACAAAATGCCCGCTGAAGTAGTAACCACACACGTTCAGAAAAGTTCGCCACATTATTCCGCATCTTTCGCCGCAAAAGCAAAAGTAGAACCGATTGGAATCGGAGATGATTTGCGACTCAATCCCGAATATTTCAAAACTATTCCCGGAATACTTAAAATAGTTCAACTCGTAAGTTTGACTAAGCTTTTATTCCCATATTTTTTCATTTTTTCGATTTCATTATTTTTTAATTGTATAAATATTTAATTGGCATTAGTTGTGCTCTAATGATGTTTTAAGCAATTTTAAATGCATAGCAATTATCAAAATTTCGAAGAAAATATCCTTAAAATTAGTTAAAATCCTAAATAATTAACGCAAAATTTGTTTAATACTTGTTTACAGAATAATGAAATCGCACCTAAAATTATTTTATTATAGAATTTAATTTGTTTAAAAAAGGGTACAATATTTACATTTTAAATTAAATTTTGTACTAAACAACAATTATTTAGTTAATTTTTTGTGATTTAATATGGAAAACTAATATTTACCATAACTATATTGGATATAATACAGACCTATGTATTCAGGTGTTTAACAATAATTTAATCAAAAGCAAGAATTGTTTGAAAAACTAACATTATTTTTGGCATGCTATCAAATAACAATATTTTAATTCTAATCTTTGAGGTCATCTTTGAGGCATCAATTGTTTTTGATTTTCTTTCCATTATTTTATCCAAAACAAGATCTTTTATGCGTGAAAACTAGTAAGTCTTTTATCCTAAAGGCCCTAATAATCAGATAATTGCCAAAATTAAATAACTTTTGTTGATATTTAATAATTTTCTTGTTCTGTTTAAGGAATTTTTATTACTAAGAAATATTCTCATAATAATAAAACGAACAATAAATATATAAGTTTCAGCTGTAGATCGAAAACAGTAAGCGATCGATTCATAAACAATTTATTTTCACAGCTTTGACTGTTAACTTGAAGGTCTATTGTATTACAGTACAGAATTTTGTTGTCGTTTTTTGCTCTCTACGCAGTCCACTAATAATTATTGGAGTAAAATTGTATTGTGTGAAATAACAGGAAACTTTATAAAAAAAATCACAAAAAAAGAATCATTATCGGTGTGCGACAAACATGAACGAAAAACGTAAATACTTAAAAGAAAACAAAGTTATTAATAAACTTTTTTTAACAACAGGTTATCGCAATTGTGTGCATGTGTTGTGTTTCTCCACCGTTAACAGTAAGTTTCGAAATTGCAATTTTTTTTTTGTTGCCCAATTTTGTTAGATTTATTATTCCATTTCGATTTAAGAAAGTATCAATTATGGAAATCAGAATTGAATAATTCTAATAATGTTTGTCAGTAATGAATAGTAATAAAATTTACGTTAAATTAATCGCATATTGTTTTTATGTAAATTTACAGTGAATATTATTATTTCTAAGAAATGAAGTTCCAAATAGTTTTCTAGTTGCTGTCAAAATATTAGAGATCGAAAGCATTAAAAGAAAAATCAATCATATAAAATCTATCCGCACTGTAAATATTTTCAAATTATATAATAAATTAGTTTTCTAAAATATTGTTTTATAAATAATAAGCATGAATTTTATGTTAAATTCATAACTGCCTAATGATTGATCAAATATAATCGAAATCTCAAAATTAGTTATTGAAAAACTGATGGCTTGTTATCTTTATTTTTAAAACTTTATAGAGTTTTTAAAACATAACTTTAAAACATCTTTATGCCTTACCATTCAATAACGAATATAAACTCATTGGTTAATTATTATAGTCAAATGATTGATATGTTAGAAATTTGATTATCGCAATAATTTATAAACATTACGCAAAATTTATATTATGCAAAAGTCTTATTAGGATATGTAAAAGCTATAAATGGGTGTAATTCCGTCGATTTGAATATTAGATTTAAATCAAATAAAATTTTTATGTTTGCTAAATTCATTACCGTAAGTAAATATTTTCTAATAGTGTAGTCAGAAATCATTTAAAACGATAAAAAAGGTGTTGATGTCCCAGATATTATTAATATTGAAGGCCAAACTGTAGTTTAAAGATCTATTTTTTCATATTTATATTTATATATACCTTATTAGGATTATGTTTGTCAAAATTGATTATTAACACTTTGATGACTTTCCTTTAGTGGTTTTCTAGGCTTTTCACTTTTGTAGTCGCCGTTTCATTTGCCATTACGTTGATATTATGTTTTTGCATTCTCGTCACACTGCGAAACGTTGTGTTTCCAACGTTTAACTGGATTTTTGGGGTGAGTGTTCATTATTTTCATATTTCATCATACAATAGCATAATCCAATGATAATTCTAACTTTTCACCCAAAAATAAAACAAACATTATTTTTAGGAACTTATCTATACAGCGATAGTTACATTATCTTTATTAATCACTGCAATAATTCATCTGACCTTATCGTGTCGCGCTGATTATAGGATCAGTTTAGAATATTTCAATAACTATTTTGGAGTCAACTTCTTCGGGACATACATCGCTGCAGGAGTAATGATTTTTTTACATTTTTTTTATATAATTCATAGTTTTAGCTTAGATTTAAAGATGTACCATATTCGACCGTTCGTGCAATTTATTATAGTTTTAATCTGTACGAATTCAAAAAAATAACTTTATCTTTCAACAATTATTTAAAAAATTTAATTTATTTTAACTCTTTGAGTAAACTTGATAAAAAATTTAAAAATTGTTAGTATACTTTAATTTTCTTACTTATATCTTTCGAATCGCAAAAGTTGTAATTACAATCGTAATTTAGTTTGAAAAAGAATCGGTGATAATAACTATTCGAAACGTCTCAAACTAAATTACGATTGTAATTACAACTTTTTCGAATCGAAAGATATAAGTAAGAAAATTAAAGTATACTAACAATTTTTAAATTTTTTATCAACTGTAAGAAAATTAAAATATGTGCTCTAACAACGAAATAAGCTAGATAAATTTTAATTGTTAGTATACTGCTTTTTTCTACGCATTCCTTGCATTTAATTTTAGATAACAACGTATATTTCGGGTTTAATGGAAAATTTTTAAAAAATCATAAAACATTAATTTTATATCGAACATTAATGAAAGAAAAATTGATATTTTCTTAGTTAGAATTAGCTACCTTACTAAGACATACCCGCAAATGGCAGAGTGTAGTTTATATTTTCATATTGTAATGTGCCGTTATTTACCGTGACATTCAAAGCTGCCAATTCTATTACAGTACAAAAATTAACGTTACTTTAGTGCTAAAGTATCATTCTACGAAAAATGTTGCCTATATATAGACCTAAATAACGATAAAAACAGCAATAAAATATTCAAATGTCGTTTGTCTTACTCGTTCCCTTATCTTTACTTTTGGATTTTAAATATAATATCGTATTTTCTTCAATTATAGTAAATTAATATGATTTTTGCGTGGAAGTTTTATGGCTTAAAAGCTTTAAAATTTGTTTAATATATGATGAATCACGAATTAAAATCTTTATATTATAAAGCTATCTGCTATATAACGGTTAAACTGTTTATACTCTGTAATATTATGGATGGACCCAAAATTAGTTTTTTTAGATTCTATACACAATTTGTTAATTCAGCTAAATGTGTATAATATGAGTTAACCAAACTGATTTCCCATTGCATTTAAATAATGTGATCGTATATAATATCGTCACAAACTGCTATAATGAATAAATAGCGATTCATGGCATTGAATCGCATGTTCGAATATTTTATGACTTTTTATTATTACATATTATACGTAATACTGTATACTGGAAACAAAAGATAATTAATTAATATATAAATATCCAATTTTTGCACAGGTATTTGGTTTGCTAAATTTTCTCGCATATGGAGCAGGAACTTATTTTTTATATAAAGAGTGGATGATGAGCAGAACAGGGAACGGTAATGGGAACGGGAACGCAGTGAGTCCTGCCAACGGTCACGCATAACAAAGATGTAGGTGTGCTGTACTGCTGTTGCGATGTTGTTTCTGTTCTCCCGTGAACTATGCTTTTAACCTATTTTTTATGTAACGTTAATGTTTATAATGCCGTTTGAATATTTATAAATACCTGCGCTATCGTTTAATTTCCATAGGTGTGACGCGTTGTATGGATGGCACAAGATATTTATCATTTGAAAGGCAATATAGTAATAAAATATAAAGACAAACGAATAAATTTTAACAGATCAACAAAAAAAAACATTAACTTATTTCTATACCTTATTATTATAACGCGTATAAATTGTACGGTTCTGTATATTACGCCGCGTTAGCGCTACAATATATTATAAGCTTATTCATTATTGTATTATATATATATTACCTAACTTTATAAAATAATTTTAATAATTACATATTTCTAATATACTATGCTTATATAATGCTTTTTCTAATACCAATTTTTTTGTAATGCACAACATTATGAGAGGTCATTCTTTTGTATTAATATAAGCTTATATATAATTTATATATATTTGGATAAATGCAATTTGTAGAGATTTCTATGGTTATACATTCATTAATTGTACGCTCTTTTATTACGTATGAACTCATTATTTAAATGTAAAAAAGGGTATTAAAAACTTAATATTAACTGTTTCAAAGTTCGTTTGTAAGCTTTTTTTTTATTTTGAATGTTAAATTCTTGTTTCTGTACTAGTAAATCAGTGTATAATTAATTTGGTAAAAAAACTATTTTTCATAAACTATATTAGAATTTTTTGCATTATTTAAAACTGCGATGGAAATATTGAGCGTATTTGTTTGCAAGTTATCAATAAAAAAGCGTATAGAAAAGCACATATTATTACTACTTTCAGTTTAATTATAAGGTGAGCGTTAAATGTTCAGTTTAATTTAGCACATTCTTTGTTCGTTTCAAATTTCCGACACAAACGCAATAATATTTTTACGAGTTATTAAATAGTTGATAAAATTGATTCAAGAAAGCTACAAAAATGCTTAATTTAAAGTTTGTTTTTAATCAATAGTGATTATTACTGTCTATCAATAAAAAAAGTTTAAACTAATTTTATAAATATAAGCATTAATCCAATAAACAACAAAATAATTAGTAAATACCGTAATCGTAACAATGTATGGTAAATTAAATTTCAAAACTGGCCAAAAAAATTTCCGCAAACTAGCATTATTAATAACGGTACTAAAATAAACAATTGACTTCATCGTTGAAAGATTTGATGATATAAGTAATAAATTTTAATAAACAAACTTAACTGACTACTAATATTATTACATGGGTTTTTGAAACGAGATTAGCGATGATAATGTCTCAAAAATCTAAATCTAATCTAATAATTCCATTTGGTTATGGTTTAAGTTTGTTAATTTTGATTATGAAACGAACAATCGAAGATTAATTAAACTTAAATAACGTTTAATCAAAATTTAATTTTAGGCTCGAACTAAGTTCTTCATACTGTATAATTATAAAATAATTTTTTAGCTCACTTTGTATAGACAAAGGCGAGCTTATGGATTTGAGTATGTCCGTCTGTTCTCCTGTATACGGACTTATGTTAACATGCATTAACCTTTAAAAAAGCGAGCTCTCTATGAATTTGTAGTTCTTGTTAGCTCACTTTGTAAAAGTCAGCTATTGGATTTGACATGTCCGTGTGTAACTCTGTATGTATGTCTGTAGCCTTTTTTTAGAGGCCAAAACTAAGTCAAAATGTGTCAAAATTGGCTTAAATATGGGTAAAAAGGGCTTAAAACTGGTCAAAAATGACTAAAAATTGGGCAAAATTGGCTTTAATAGGGACAAAAAATGGCTTATAATGGGTCAAAAATGACTAAAAATGGTACAAAATTGGCTTTAATAGGGCAAAATAGGGCTTAAATTGGGTCAAAAATGACCAAAAATTGGGTAAAACAGGGTTAAAATTGACTAAAATCGGTTCAAAAATGATTAATATCAGGGAAAATATGAGTAAATTTTGGTGTCACGCGTCTTATTAATTAAACTAAAACATGTTATGACACGCGCCTAATTGTATTTATAAGCAAAATTTTGATGTTACCTCGTCGACAGCTAAATTAAGAATGAACAAAAAGATCATTAACACTCACTGAAGTACTATTTATAACAATGTTTTAAAGCACTAATTTTTATTTTTATCGAAACAATAATAATTAAAAGTTTTGTTTGTTTAAAAATAGAAATCAATAATGTAAGCCAACAATAGATTTAAAGTCAAAGTGAGCGCATTACTAATGTTCATTCTTGTTTTTTAAATTAATTTTAATAATAATTTGTTTTATAAAGTAATATTTTTTTATTTAAAGATTTTGAACATAAAAGCATTATTGTCAGTCGAAAACATAATTTCGACTTAATATTTTCACCATAAAATGATAAAATGAGATTTTCATTCCTCATTAAAATTGCGTGATTAGCTTACGATTAATATTTATTTTAGACTAAAAATTTGTTAACACGTAACATATTAGCAGAAGTAGTGAAGCCTTAAAAGAAAAGGCACGGAATATATAAAATTTTTTCAAATATGTTTAACGAATAATTTCACCAATAATTTCATAAATATATTCTCATACTATCACAGTCAAAATAAAGCCTTTTCCGTCGTTTTTTTTCGCTATTTGTCTTTCCAATGCGTGAATTAATAATAGATAATACAATACTTAATCTCAATAATCATTTTGTTAGTATTGTTTAGCTAAATATCGAATTGATAAGGAAAAAACCACTAAATAGTAACTAGAATTCTGATTTGAATCTATTCCTCTTTTTCACTAAATATATGTGGGCGAGTCTGCCAATGAAGTATCACATGCTCTGCAAAATTTCTCTTCTTTATCGTTAACTAATGTACATCTGGAGCATTCTCTGCCACCGCTGACCAAAGGCATCGCTTCGTTACCACTTTTGCGGCTCCGGTGACACATTTCGCAAATTTCCCGAGAATTTACATTTAGAAATGTGCACGAAATGCATGACCACTTCTCGAAATCATTTTGCTTATTACCGCCAACAGCAGACTTCACGTCACGTTGCAATTCTTCTGTCTTTATTTTCTCATTTGCGAGATTAGAACTCAAAGTTACGGGTAACGAACTTAACTGCGTATTTGTCGACGCAGTAGAAACTGTTGGCAAACTCTTGTTTTCAGACGTATTTATCGAATTATTCGATAAACTATTAACGTTATTAACGTTATAAGAAGTGATTGTTTTCGAAGCGCTTGAATTGGGTTTAATGCTGCTCACAATACGGCTGATACTATTACAATCCAACGACTTTTTCTTTTCCAACGGTTTTTTCTTTTCAAGCGATGCACTCTGTTTATTCCTCTCCTGAGGCGGCGATTTTCTTTCGGTTGCTTTTTTATCACAAGAATTTTGGTTTGTATCTAAAGACGTCTCCAAGAAATTGATAGGATCTAAATTGTCATAAAAACTTCCTCTTCTATTTGATTTAATAGTTAACGATTGCGATTGGGAGGAATCTTTTCTAGTAGTTTGCGAGCTATTATTGGACGTTAAGCTGTTTGACTCGTTCGCTATTTTTTTGTTATTGCCTGAATGTAAGCTCATTTTGCTTAAAGAACTTCCAATACCATTAGAAAGCGGTGGCATTTCTGCTTGAATGCCTTTGCTAGCAGTATGTAATTTATGCGTAATTGGAGGCGTAGGGAACGATGCGTACAATGGTTGTGGTGTGAGATATGTGAATGGCGGCGGAGGACATGGCGGTAATGAGTTAGAGTGCGGCAAACAATACTGACATTGCTGTTGCTTTACTGGAAAACAGTGAGAATCGACTATCGGGTAGTTTAGCAAATCGAAAGACTCCGGCGAATCGTCGTCTTCGTCGTAAATATGCGCCATTTGTTTCTGTGGCGATAAGTAACCATCGATTAGACTATAACCGTTCCTGTGTTGTCCCGAATCCACAGTTTCCGACAATATTAACCGTTTTGGTGTGTTATTGCTATTAGTATTTTCATAATCAATTAATTTGGCTGTTTTTCTCTTTTCACAAATCAATTTAATAGCATCTGCTTGACCGCACACATACTCAACTCTAATGGCATGAATTTCACGCCAACTACAGTTCGAATATCCTTTCGCTTTAAGCGCTTCACGAATTTGAATCATTATCTGGCACTCGACGAATGCTACCAAACATTCGAGCGAAACGCGTGACAGTTTGTCAGCATCTATTGGACAATCGTTTAACTGATAAATGCCTTTCGCTGCGTTATGAACGAAACCCATTAACATTAATATGTGTTCGCCGCCGATAACCATCTTCTGAACCACGTGCCTATAAAAACCACTATAAGGACAAAGAGAGTGATACTCCTTTCTCCACGGAAGTGTTATTAAGTTCGTGGCATATTTTTCCAGCGCTTCAAAAGCGTTTGCGGCTTTATATGCACTGAATTCACTGTTTTCGATAATACTTCTGTTAAGACAATTGGAAACCTCTATAAAACTAAACTTTTGGCTGTGAGGCACCAAAAACAGATACTCAGCGATCAAACACTCGATTTTATTCCTCATCTCTAGTTTGGCGGGCGTTTCGTCGCGATTCAAATACGACAAGTGATTCTCGTGTATTCGTACGCGTAGTTCTTCGCATCGGTATTGCGTGGAATACGAGGACAGCGACGAACATAGCGGTGATAGCGATATGAGTGAGGATGGCGTGGATGTGACACTGCATTGCGATACTAATGGTAACGATGAGGACACACTTCGACCCATCGTCTGTCGACTCATTACGGATATCAACAATAAACCAAATCTATAATTATATTATTACATTTATTTATTATACATTATACGTATTAACATATTTTAGTTGACTAATAAATATTTCATTTCCAAATCATTAATAGCCATAGCATTACATAAATTTGTTGCCCATAAATATTCAATCAAACCATAATCTATTTATTTATAGATGTCATCAAAAAACATTTATTGTTTATTCTGTATCCAATTTTTTGGATGTGCGAACAACACAAACAAAAATATGTTAAAAACAAAACAGTATTGAAAAAACAAGATTATGTGCTTTGAAAAGTGGTTAATGCGATAAAACAACTTTCAACTGAATTTATCTAAATATAGTATCGATATATCGTATAAATATATTAATACTATAAATATTTCGTTTTTAATTACATTGTCGATATTGGCTTACCGTTTAATTTAATAATAATGGTGAAACACATGAATTTGGTTATAATATTTACATCCATATATCATATTATTTTACATTAAAACGAAAATGCGTATAATATATATAAACATAAAAAATTAAATGGCAATCAAACTATGACTCATTAGCGTAATAACAACAATAATACTTCTATACTACTAGTTATATGAATGGATGAGTCAACAAATGGCATCGCAATCTAATCCCAATACAACGGTAAGTACAGCACTAGTATACGGTATTATACTGTAAGTTAGACTGCGAAGCGTTAGCATAACGAGAACGTACGTTACGTACAATATGTGCTGCATATAAATTATGCGTTTCGTCCCCATAACCCATATTTGGTTCTTTTCTTACTTTATAATTGTTATCAGTCGTTAGCTAATGTTACAGAATGTGCCATCATTTGCAAACTCGCGCCATTAGATGGCATCTAACAAATCTAGTATTAAACCATATTTAATTAAAATAATTTTTAGACAAATACTTTGTGGTTTATGCATAAAGTTGGATGTAAAGCTAGAGTTAACTTATTTTTAATAAACTAAAATAATGTTAACCCTTTAAACCAGGATGTCCCAGAGTGTGTCGGTCTGGGGGGAGGTTACTTTCCGACTTTTCAAAATTATAAATAGGGGGGGGGGGTCAAACTACTCGGATTTAAGCGACAATTTTTCTGCCATCTGCCAAAAAAACATTTAAAAAAATTTTCTCCCATAGAGATGTCGTTTCCCATTTTTTAGGTAGAGGGGGTCAACTTTTTGAGAATTCTTGGGGGGTAACCCCCTCCAGACCCCCCTCTGGGACACCCTGCTTTAAACTGTTTAATTATTAGCTCACTTTTTTATTATGTCCGACCGTCCTTTTTCGTGCGTACGTTCGCAGTTTTATCATAATAGAGAATATTTTCACAGTTTTCACTATAATTATAGAACCGCATTCAATGAGTATTTGAGCATTTTTAATTTTAATATGCATTGGAGTCAAAAATCTGAGAAAGTTTATTAAAATGTATTGAATGTGACGTAACTTTTAATATAAAAAATTAAAAACGTTCAAATACTAATCATTAATTGCGGAGATTGTATGATTTTAATAATAAAGAGATGTATCGATTAGCGATCATGAGTTTAAAATTTATTATATTTATGGCTAGAGTGTGGACTTTTCGGTTAGAAAAAACTCTAAATTCGGTCAGTTAACGGTTGTCAAAATGTCTAAAATCGGTCAAGTTTTTGGTTGACATTTTTAATTAAAAACAAGAATGAGCATTAGTAATGCACTCACTTTGACTTAAAATCTTTTGTTGGCTTACATTTTTGATTTCTAATTTTAAACAAACAAAACTTTTAATTATTATTGTTTCGATAAAAATATTTATGTGCATTAAAACATTGTTATACAGTACGTCTCACCGTAAATCTGAGTGGCTATATTGATGTTACTGGGTTTTTATAAAATAGAAAACTAAGTATAGAAAAAACAATAGTGTTCGTTAAGTTTAGAAATTTTTTATTTTAGCAAATGTTGTCAATGTTGTCATTCTTTTTCAATACACAAATTTACTCTTTTTAACATATTTGATGAAACATTAATTAAAAATTCTTGTGTAATATTTTTGATTTGGTATTCGATGTTTGATTTTAATTGATTTAAGTCATTAGGCTTTGGAGAGTAAACTTCTTTTAAGGTAACCCCATAAATAAAAATCTAAACTTGTTAGATCTGGTGACCTAGCTGGCCATCAACAGTTTTTCCTAAAAAAGTAGTTTGTTTAGAAATTATTCTATAAGAAAAGAATGTTCTTAATTATGGGGCGACTGCTTTTGACGTATGCGCTGGTGCCCCACCTTGTTGGAAATAGCCATTAGTTATTATATTTTGGTCCAACATCTCCGTAAATTTCTCAAATATTCTAATGTACTCATTAGAATTGTTTTTGAGAAAAATATGGGGCCATAAACTTTCAAAAGGGGAATGCCACACCACACGCCGATTTTTAAAGGGTGCAATCTGGTTTCCATTAAGCCTTCTGGTTTTTCTGATGCCCAAAGTTTTGTTTGAGTTATAGTACCAGTCAAGTGGAACCATGCCTGGTCACTAAGTTAATATAAAAGTTTTTCCAACAATGTATTTTTACAATAAATTAATTTATACCTAAATATGACGTTATCTAGAATGTTGAAATTATCTTTAGTGAACTCTTTAAACCATTTGCAATAATTTAAATGATTCGCATAATCAATGGGTTTCAATTCTTGCAAAACAGGGATAGACTAGGGTTTAATACCAAGAATTTTTGCCGCTCGATGACAACTTGCTTTTGATATATTATTATCAATACTTCGTTGTTTTAATTGCTATTTCGGAGATTTAATGAAATTTTGTTTTAGTTCCAGTTTTTCAGGAGTTAAAACTGGCGATATAACGTAACGCTTGTAATTTTCGACATTTCCAGAGAATTGAAATTTGTTTACAATTCTCCAAATTGCGTCGTTGGTCGTTTTTCGATTGAATTTTTCTTTAAATAAACTTCACTACACTGTATTTTTTATTTTTGAAATAATTTTCAATAATAAATTCGCGCTCTTCAGTTGTATAAAGCATTGTTGTACAGTACGATACAATTTAAACAATTAAAACTTAAGACAAGTTGCTTATCAGACAGTATTTGCAGACATTGTTAGGTAAAATTAGGTAGAAATAATGTTTTTATATTTATTTTAAAATATGGATTTATTTGAATTGCCTCATATGGAAATGAAAAAATGTGCAAAATGCGATCAAAATGATAAAATCACAGACCTCGAGGATGAACTTGATCTGGACAAACGCAAAATAATGGACTAATCATTGGTTGAGATGTATGAAACAAAGATGGCAACATTATGCAAACAGATAAAGTACTGAAACTGAGTTAGACTATTCTAGCGATCGATCAAACTATATTTAATTTTATAGGTTCCA
>JAQIXJ010002038.1:0-17377 GCA_034700185.1 Phthiracarus laevigatus | reverse complement strand
GTAATGTATATATTAGTCATAGGCATTATGACTAATGAACTAATTATTGAACATTAAAGTATGTAATTATGAGTAATTAGAAATATCTAGAAAACTGTAGAAATGTAATTATGACTAGTGATGTGACGGAGAGTTCACATACACTACAAGATGTAATTATATTTTTAATTGGAGTTAATTTTTTATACCCAAATCGAGGTATAAAATTATTTTGTTGCGCAAACTCTTTATATAAATTTACAGCACAACAATTTTCAATATAAAGTCTATTTGGACTTTTAGAAATATTATAATGTGATTTTGTTGGCTGTTTTGAATTTATAAATATTAAAATTGAATTATTAAATTGATCACTGTGTTTACGTTTATTGTTGCAAAATCTTTTAGTTTTTATTTCTGATGGATATTTTATCAATAACTCGCTTTTAATATTTAATTTATCTATTTTATTGTAAATATTTTTAATAACAGAAGCACTAT
The DNA here is from genome assembly GCA_034700185.1 of Phthiracarus laevigatus. Taxonomy (NCBI): domain Eukaryota; kingdom Metazoa; phylum Arthropoda; class Arachnida; order Sarcoptiformes; family Phthiracaridae; genus Phthiracarus; species Phthiracarus laevigatus. Next base: position 16,897 of record JAQIXJ010002038.1, on the reverse strand, counting down.
TGTAACCTAATGTACTAATAAACACTTTACGACATACCTCTATATTGTTAAAATAATAATTAAAACTATACAGTTTTGAATTTTCATTGATTGTCCTTTTAGTGTTTTCAAATATAAAATTTTTTTGTTCACTTTTAGTTAAATTTAAAAATTGTTGATTAATATGTTGTAATTCTTCGCATGTAAACATATTGTTACAATTAAACTCACAAAATTTTATATTACACAAACCTTTTTGTTGATTCATTTTAATAATTTAATATAATTATTTTGTTTATATTTGTTTACACTAATAACAACACATGTTTGAAACGCGCTTTATGTTCAAATTAAGTTTAGCGCTTTAGAGAAAAGTTGGAAATCAAGTTTTTCCTCTAAAATCCTAAAAGTGTGTGTCAGTTCCATAAATGAGTGCCGTATGTTTCAGTGCAGTACTCTATTGTCTACATAATATATTGAATGAAACTATTTTTAGCTCACTTTGTAAAAGTCAGCTATTGGATTTGACATTTCTGTAACTCTGTGACTGTCTGTGTGTAGACTTTTTATAGGGGGCTTTTTAAAAAAATTAAAGTAGTTTTTAAAAATTTTAGAAGGTTTTTTTTAAAAATTATAGGAGTCTTTAGAAAATTTTTTCATATTTTTTCACTTTTTCCAATTTTCACAACTTTTTTCAATTTTTTCAATTTTATGTAATTTTTAGTTCGGTGTAAATTTTGTTTGCCAACAATGTAATAAATTCAAATGCTATAATTTTAAACAACTATTGCTCATAATGAAATATTTAATAAAGTAATAGAATCAAAGTGAGCTCATTACTAATGTTCATTCTTGTTTTTAAGTTAAATATAGATGGCGATTTAATGACTATTTGTTCTTAAAAATAACATAACAGCAAGCGTTACGCCAATAGTAAAATTATAAAAGTAATATTCTGTAGGTTTCTTCCGACTTTTTAAAAAAATTCAGGTAGTTCACAACACTCTATGGATTTTACTATAATTTTTGGCTCACTTTGAAAAGACAAAGTAAAGCTTATGGACTTGACAATGTCTGTCTGTCTATACGTTGGCGGTCTTATATAGATTAAAGGATTTTACTAATTTCTTATATTAATAAAGGGATTTGGAATTTCATCATCTTGGCTTATAAACAAATATATTTGTGACATAATATATAAGTATATATATATATATAATGAATGTGTGGTTCTTGTTTGTATTATGTGATTGATCAGAGTTTGTATAAAATTATAATTTTTATCTTTTAATTTATCGCTTTCAATAGTGTTAATAAAAAAAATTAAAATTAACTTGAGATTTTAAGTTTTGAAAATAACATAAAAATGATAAAAAATTTGAATGACTTTTAAGGTACAAGTAAAAGTAAATGTTTTTCTACTTTTGTTTTGTTATCAATAAGACAAATACTCTAAAGTTACAATTGCACAATTGAGTCTAACAGTATCTACAGAATAAAATTCAGGTGAAATTTGTTTCTGCGAAAATAATTGATTAGATTCTAGTGTCCTTAAAATCCTGTTAATTGACTTTTGCCTTTCGATTTCTTGCTATAATAATAGACAAAAATTCATTCTCTTATAAATAAGATTTAAACTTCATTTAAGTAAAAATAATAAGTTTATTTAAAGCTTTTTTAAATTAACATTATTAACAATGCTTAAAATCACTATTTTATTACTGCCTTTATTACTGAGTAAGTAACTATATATATGGCATTAAATTCTACTAACATTTTAAATTAACTGATTTCCAAAATTAAGATGTTTATGGTGATGTGGCGCCACGACTAGCTCTTAATGACGGCCATTCAATACCGTTGGTAGGTTTAGGAACCTGGAAGTCGGGTACAGCAGTATACCAATCAGTTCTGGATGCCGTCGAAATCGGATGGAGACATATCGACACATCGCTCGACTATGGCACTGAAGTTGACATCGGAAAAGCTATTAAGCAGTTAATTGCTGACAAGAAAATCACGCGCGAAGAACTGTTCATTACCAGCAAACTAGAGGGCGATGCGCACAGTCGATCATTAGTGCCCACAGCGATCAACAAGTCGTTAACCAATCTTGGCTTAAGCTATTTGGACTTGTATTTAATTCACTTCCCGGTGAATGAGGCCACAATAGTGGACACTTGGAAAGGTATGGAAGACATCCATGACAAGGGATTGGCCAAATCTATTGGTGTGTCGAACTTCAATCAAAAGCAGGTGGAGTTAGTTTTGGCCAACGCTGTTGTTAAGCCGGTAACAAACCAAATATACTGCAATCCCTACAGGAATGAGAAACCTATTCTGGCGTTCTTAACCAGCAAAAATATAACAATGACCGCTTACAGCCCATTAGGCGGCGACGGAGAGGTGGCTAAGTTGACCAGTGAACCGAAAATTGTGGCCATCGCTAAAGCGCATAATGTGACCGGTGCTCAGGTTGTGCTGCGATATCAAGTGCAGCGAAATGTGATCGCTATTCCCAAAACCATTGAGAAGAAGTATTTAATCGAAGATTTTAATTTGTTTAGCTTTAAGCTTACCGACGATGAAGTTAAAAGTATTGAAACATTAAATTAGTGGTAAAATGAGCTACGATTAGAAATATAAAAAAAACCAATTTGTTAAATTGAGAACTTTATTAATTTTTAATAATATTTTATTAATAAATTATCAATAAAATTGATATATTAATTTTACAAAAATATTGCAGCAGATTATTTTAAAATCGCAAGGAAGTTTCCTTGTAATAAATTTTTCATTTAAATTTACTTAAAATGTTTTACAGTACAAGAAAAAATAATATTCAGGTTAATTAATGGAAATACGAGAATAAAAACACGTCTTGATAATGAAGTATAATTACTAGAAAGAATATTTTTTTTCTGTATTAATGAATGATCAGAGATTACTAATCACTGATTAGCTAGTTTTAACCATAACTTTTACTTTTTAGGCGTGGGGTACAATACAAATGACATTTCATTACAATTCGATAATCAGTATTATAAATCTATGCGTTAAGAATAGTTTTAATAGTAAGCTTACTGGACAGTATACTAGTATCGTATAACCAAATTGAATAGTGGATAATATTTCGCGATTGCACCCATTCACATCTTCATATCCAATGAATTTATAAAAATGCGTGCATACAAAACTTATTTTAGTTGACTGAATGATAAAATTATTCTTAAATGATATTAAAATTTTTTGAGATGCAGTAATTGTTTATATTATTTTAATGTTTAGCTCATGTTATTTAATAGTTAGACATTTTCAAATTCACATTCGTAATTATCAAAACAGCTATTAATATATTTTAACTTTTTATTTACGTTATTGCTCTATACAGTCCTAAAAGCAAATTATTAAAACTATTCTTAAAATTAATGGACAATTAATGGACAATGGACGCTATGGATATCTTTAAAATTATTAAATCTATGTGTTGTAACATCTTGATTATGGCACATCTTTAATTAAAATTTATTGGATAATCTAATTTAAAATACAACCTCAAAGAGGTCTTCAAAATAAGAAAATGATAATTGTATTTTTATTTTATTTGATTATCTGTAAAAAAAATTCGATCAAATAATGATTTGGCTCAATAAAAAAGACTAGAACCTCGAGCCTTATGAAACTGAGCGCGATTTTACTAATCTTGTACGTTATATTAAGCAATTTTGTATGAAAACCAAATCAAGGAATTAAAAGACGTCAAAAAATCATTCCAATGATGTTTACGGAATTGTAAACGTAATAATCTACAGAAAATAGTAATTAGACATCTGTTATTCAATCGATAAGCCCAAAAATACAACAGAAAAAAATTTGGAATCTGCATTAACCGTATTACTACTTTGTGTTTTTTAAAATCTGCTCGTATATAAATTCATAAAATATTTCTTAGTTGTCAATTGTGTAATTGTGTAATATTAATAAAAAAAATATTAGTTTATCAAACTTAATAGTAAGTGCACATGATATTTAATGAGTTTAATTACTATTAACATATGAGCTTAACCTTTCATTTGTTTCATTTATTCATATTCACTAATTATTGTCCGTCTATTATTTAGCTTAGGGCACCATCAAAATGGTTCAAATAATATTGTTAAATATATTGTTAATCGCATTTTGCGTAACATATGTTTACGCCGAAGGATCAGATCCTTTCAAACATCCAGGAGTACTCGTAAGCAATGCGCAGCTAGAGTTTGTCAAAACAAAGGCAGCCGCAACATCGCAGCCATGGGAGGCGGCCTACAAAAAGATGATGGCCAGTAATTTCGCATCTTTATCCTACACCGCCAAACCACGAAAAATGGTCGAATGTGGCTCTTCTTCGGACCCAAATTACGGTTGTACTGACGAAAGAGAGAACGCGATCGCCGCTTATACCCACGCACTGATTTGGTCTTATACTGGAAACCAGACGCACGCTAATAAGGCTATTGAAATAATGGACGCGTGGGCCACAACCATCACCGGACATAATAATAGCAACGCTCCGCTCCAAACTGGTTGGAGTGGAGCTGTTTGGCCGAGAGCCGGAGAAATTATTCATCACACGCCCGCGGGTTGGGCTTCGGATAAACGCACGCGTTTCGAGAATATGCTCAAAAACGTATATCTACCGGAAGTGCGTAAAGGAGCTGCCGATAAGAACGGGTAAATTTGCTTTTAAACGCATAAAATTTAACGCGTAACGTATTTTCACGTGAAATTTCCAATCCCAGAAATTGGGAACTAGTGATGATAGAGGCAACCGGAAACATAGCGGTATTCCTCGACGATCACGACACGTTTAATCACGCGCTGTCGATGTGGCGTAAGAGAGTTCCCGCTTACATGTACCTGAAATCGGATGGCGATCACCCCGTTGCTCCACCCGGTAGCTCTAAAACGTCGAAAGCCCAAATAATCGAGTACTGGGAGGGACAGGAGACATTCGTCGATGGTATCGCTCAGGAGACGTGTCGGGATTTCGAGCACACCACGTGGGGTATTGGCGCTGCCATTAATTTTGCGGAAACCGCTTACCATCAGGGCGTTGATCTCTATAAGGAAGGACACGATAGGATCGTGAAGTCTATGGAGTTTCACGCAAATTACTTGTTGGGGGCTTCGATACCGAGTTGGCTGTGCGGTGGAAAATTGAGTTTAGGTTCGAGACCGATGTGGGAAATTGGTTATAATCATTACCATAATATTGTGGGCACTGATATGCCTAAGAGTAAAGAGTATATCGCGAAAATACGTCCGACTGGTGCCGAATACTTTCTCGTGTGGGAATCGTTGACCCACGAAGAAAATACTAGTTAATTATTATCGAATTAGTAAACCCCACAAAAATCATATGTTGATATGCTATAAAACTAAATAAAAATTGTATTGTAAAACAGGTGGTAATTTATTTCTAACAAAAATATTGTGTTTAATGATTATTTTTTAAAATTATTTAACACTTTTAGGTCAAAAATTTTAACGTTTTAGAATGATAATGATTGACAACTCATTATTTTTTAATATGAGAAAATTTCTTATCAAAAAACTGTAATTTTTGCTCAATTTTTGTCAGCTATTGGATTTAACTAGTCGTCCCATCTGTCTGTTTACCCATTTATATCAATTAAACGATTTTTCTGGTAAAAAAATGGCGCCAAAACTGGTCATCATCGGGTAAGAACGGGGTCAAAAATTTTATAAAATTTTGGTGTTATGTGTGTCAGAATATAGACACTTCAATAACATTTGCATACTGTTTGCACTGTTTACTAGACACCAACACAATATTTTTGATGTTCAATGTTGAGTACACACACTGAATCCTAATTTAAATCTAATTGGGTCCCTAAATATTTCTAACTCATAATTTAATATCGATTAAATCTATAAAATTGTACTTAAACTAACTTTGATGACCTAAGGCTGGCTATCTGTAGTCCGAAAAAACAATAATTGGAACTAATTCAGTTCTAAGGAAGTTTGGTACTAGTTTTAAAAATATTTTATTGAATAAAAAGTTTCGGAATGTTCCAAAACTTATGAAAATTTGTTCGAAACAAGTCGATCGTTTGTAGTAATTTTCGACACAAATTTAGATGTTTTAGTTGCGGAAAAGTCTAGACTCTAGCCATAAGTTTGCCAAACCATTGGATCAAAGATTTTAATTTCAATTAAAGCTTACAATGTTTTGTAGAAAAATCTTTTTTGTCAAAAAAATTAATCAAACGTTGTTTATGAATATAACATAAAACACGTGTTTCGCTAAAATCATAAACAAAATTTAATTTAAGTCTAAATTAAGCAAAAAACAAGTTTTTTTCTCGCATTAAATAATGTTACGCAATCATTGTTTTCGTTCGGTTTTCAATGTGATTAATCGATACAATTATTGTCGGCAATCATTACTGTCAACAACTCATCGGTTTTCGTCAACTATTCAAAACACCACTGACAACAGTTTTACCGATAAAACCGATATTACGTACAATGTTGACACTATTATTGGTATGATATCTAATTTATAATATAATTTCATTCATGCAATTAAAAGTATTATTCTTTTAATGAATACAAAATAATATTAATAATAATAATAATAATAATAATACAGAGAAACGTAAAAAGCGATTGAGAATATATAAAACAGTGTTTGCTGACGTGAAGTTCGATATACTCACCGATCAACTGATCAAAGCCACATCAATCCCACAATTGTTTGAATTAATATCATTACACCATTCTATTATGAATAACAGGCACATAACCGAAGCGTTTAAAACGCTTATCGATTTGTTACGTAATTCGTCGTTTGACAAAACGCAACTGCAATCGTCCACTGAGTATCAACTTCTGTGTACGCTTGCCATGAATCGCATCCAATATTTCTCGAACGATGATTTATTGACTTGCCTTAAAGTGCTCGTGTTTTTAAAAGTTCCGCTTCAAACAAAGATAGTCCATTCGTTGTTACTAATGGCACGGCAATTGATAGATAGCTACTCAATCCCAGAACTCGTATTTTTTGACATGTTATTAGACAAAATATCACTGAATATTCTGTCCGAACCACCAATTGATCGAATTATTAGTAATGGTAATGTTTAATATTATAAGTAATTTAATAACTATTTTTTATACTAAAATCATTGCAATTGCAGATAATCGTAGTCAAGCTATCATACCATTAGTGGACGCTTTAAAACTTGCGTTACCTCTAGTAATGCAGGCGAAGTTCGGCGCAAATGACATCAACTACGATGACATAGACCTTGTTATCAAAATTTTACACGTTTCATGCAAATCTAATTTAAAGGAAGACATTATTACTAAATTACTGTCCGCTCTTGCATCTAAAATCGATTACTTTACGAACGAACAGTGTTTCAAAATAGTGGACGCTCTCTCATGTCTGCCATATAAATCGAATGTCAATAAAAATACTATCAACAGACTGGTTCACAGCTGTTTGGACAAAGCGACAACAACTACCACTAGAGAACTGGTTTCTTTTAAACATAATTACAATTTCGTCTTATCGTTAGCTCACTTTACGAAAAATAAGCGATTGTTTTACCACAAAGGATTCTACGATTTAGTTGCAAACTTTATAGTAGAATATCCGGAAAAGGTTGACGTTAATCGCGCTTGTTCTGTGCTTTACAATTTCGCGAATTTCGGTCACGTTCACTACGGTTTAATTGATTACGTTAGTGAACTAATATATAATAATCGAGAGTTAATTAATCTCTCGGATATATCTTTTGCTAATGTTTTAGAAGGGTTTGCACTGCCGGCTAATTATCACCAAAATAAACCAAACAGTTCAGCGATTTATGACGCCATTATTGAGAGCCATAGTGTCAGAAGGTTTCGTACGCGAGAAAGAGAAAAATTTTTACTTTTTAAAATACTGAAGGATTTATGTGTTCTCGGTTATTATCCCCAAGATTTTATTAAGGATTGCGTTTTTAATTACTTGGAAGATGCTGTCAGTAATTCGAATTCGTTTCCACAACGAAAAAAGTTACTTTTTCATTTGGTTCCTCTTTATCAAGCATTAAGCATCGATAATATTAATGATAGCAACAAATCAATGATTGATAAATTAAAGCCATATATCGATGAATATGTTTCAATAGTAATCAATCAAAATAAAAAGTTTGAATCCAGTTATTCATCTGTGAACAAGTTTTTATCGCAAGGATTAGGTGGTCAGCAGTTTGTGGCGAATAGAGTTTTTAATGATTATGGCCATTATATCGATCACGTAATCGTTATGAGAAAAGGTGGATATCCTGTTGCCATTGAAAATGTTGAGAATGAAAACATTAGTTTAATTAAGGATTTATCACTTCCAGATGATTGCAAAATGTATGTTTGATTTATTATGCTTTAAGTCTTAGTTTTGCCACATTTTATTTGTTTTTGAAAATTCTTTGAATTATAAATATAAATTTTTGTATTGGTTTTAGAATCGGTGTAATTGTTTTAACATTTCGTGATTATTGTCGAAATGATAAAATAATGAAAGGAGAAACTGATTATAGAATTAAAACAATGAAAAAATTGGGAATAATTCCATTGTTTGTAAGTATTTATTTGTTGAAATTATTTCTATTATTAATATTGTTTTATTATAATTGTTTCAATTTATTAAACATTTCAATTTTCAGATCAATTCAAATAGTTTCGAAGAATTGTTAGAAAGAGAAAGAATACCATTTCTTATGAGAGAAATACAAGACGTGTTACAACAATCCGATACACAAGCAAATCAATTATAAATGAAATCATTTTATTAATTAATTATTTCTGTTTTATTAGTTTCAATGTTAGAATTTAATAATTAATATTAATGTTTTCGATTGATTTACTATTCCATCTATAATTGTTCATTTATTAATTAAACGCAATTTGTAAAAATAAATTTGATTGATATCGTATTCTAAGTGCATTTAGTATTCTGAATAAAATTATAGTTTCTTTGTTCAATGAAAATAATTTTAATTTATTTTTTTTGCATTCAAATGACTTTATTAATTTATGTACGCTATAATAGACTGTTGACAATTAAATTATGTTATGAGTTCAATGCATATTATTAACGTATTGATGATATCATATCATTGATAAAATCATTAGACTATATTCGTTTGACGCGCTTAATTGTGGCATTAGTGCACAATAACAACAGATTTTATGTTCACTGGTCGACGAACACAGACTAAATCTAAATTTTCGAAACACTGAAGTACTTTTAATAACTTTAATTAAAAATTTTGTTTGTTTAAAATATAGTATAAATATTTTTGGCAACAATAGAATTAATAATTTATTTTAAAAGAAAATCAATTCTAATGCATGTAATTTTGTATGTTAGAATCAAAGTGAAAGCAATTTTAATTTATTATCATAGACTATTTTTTAAACCCCAAATTGATAATTTCCTGACAGATTTGAAATGGGACGAAATAACATCCCTTTTATAATAGTTATTAAAATTTTATTCAAGAAGTTCGATCTAATGATAGGTTTAAAATTTATTCCCCAAAAGAAAATATATAAGTTTTGTTTTCAACTATTGATATATATTAGTTGGGATGGCAGCACTGACCCTAATAATTGTGTAATTTAATTAATAAAAGTTTATATTCGGATACACTGTGAACAGTACTTTAACTTAGTTGTCATGTATTGAGAATTATAGTTTTTATCGTAGGTTTGACGTTTTCTTATAAAGCCCGAACTTTTAAATTTTGGAATAAAATGTTAAATATTAACATTATTTTAATATATAAAACTATATATATATAATAGTATACTATTAAAACAAATTAAGATTTACAAATTACTAATGTATGAAATATATTGTACATTATTTAATCTAAATAAATATAAATTTAATTGAGAAATAACTTTATAATTAAAAATCACTTTTAAGGTAAATCGGGTTGTGGTCAGGCTTCGGAAATTAATTGTTGGTATTTACCGAGTTCGGGCCTGAGTGTTATGGACATAGACAGTACTCGTGCATTACATTTTCCAAGTTCACGAAGTTTAATTAATTTCAATACATTTTTTGCATTCTCAACACTTATGAAGCTTAAAATATGGGTTAACTGTTGATCCTTAATTTTTTAAAAATAGAAAAGATAATTAAAGATTTACTAATAGGACGTTAGTAATACTACAGAACCCAAAAATTATAACTACTTGTAAGGATCAAGTTCTATAAGTGTAATATCACTTTTTAGCTCACTTTTTTTTTAAAAAGGCGAGCTTATGGATTTGAGTATGTCTGTCTGTCTGTCTGTCTGTCTTTCTGTCTGTCTGTCTGTCCTCGTGTCCGCAGTCTTACATCAGTAAGGGCATATTTATCAATATCTCAGTGTTAGTTGTTAACAGTTTAAGATTGTCTGAGTTATAACTCTTCTTTCGAGTCTCAATTTAGTTCTAACAATATATTTATATTTGTATTGTATGAAAAGTGAGCTCTCTATGAATGTGTCGTTCTTGTTTTATAAATAATCGACCTTATGCATTTGACCATGTCCGTCTTGTCGTCCGTCTGTATGTTCGCATTTTTATATTAATAAAAGGTTTTTATCTTTTTTCTTATATTTATAAAGGGATTTGACAGTTTGCCATCTTGGCTGAAAAACTATATATTCGTAGCGTAAATATGCATTAACCTATGGAAGTGAGCTCTATATGAATGTTTCTATTCAATCAATTCAATAATGAAGATTAAAAATTTATCAAAGTCCGCGTAACTTATACTCGCGTACTTATTGAGAGTGATTTTACTCACTGATGTATGCATTAATGTGTTCACTCTATTTTTTAACATTATTATATCCTCTATATATGATTTGATATAATATAATAAATGCATTCCATAGACTAAATTCATTACATCGAAAAGCTTTATAAGTAATTTATTAAATTAAACAGCAAAAAATCATATTGTATGCGCTCTGCCCAAACATAAATCGATTTAATGCGATGTTTTTAAATAAACTGATGAGAAACAAACGGTGAAATATTTATTTATTAAAATTGGTTCGTTAATATTATTAAATAAAGTAAAAAAGAGCATTATATAAGATTTATATATAATGTATCAGATATATATAAATATTTCGCAATATATATTGTTAATACTGGTAGAATAGGAGCGAAAATGCGCTATTGTTGTCTACTAATCAAAGTTATTGCTTAGGGTATGGCCTGAGCGCAGCTTTGGTCTCGCTTCAGCACTGATCCCACATGTAATCCACTCCAACCAAATTAGATTCATTCGTTTTATTGCTGCCAACGAGAAGTGGCACAAACATTACGTACCACGAGAGAGAGAGAGAGAGAGAGAGAGAGTGAGAGAGAGAGAGAGAGAGAGAGAGACGACAGTGTATTGTATTAGTTTAACTTTATACAAATATCTTATATATATATACAAAAAACTTCTTATTTAGGCTTAAGATCGCTCTCTATTATTATTTGTTCGCTACACTGCATTAATGAAAGCAATCTAAACGAAATTGAAAGCGTTTATGAATAGTAAGTTTTGATCGCGCAATTACATGTCAAATGCATTAATAAAAAAGAGAGTTCTCGTTATTGACGTGCACGGAAAACACTGGGTGTGAGTTGACAGCCAGTGGCGTAACTCTCGTGCCCACTGACGCTCATTATATTTTCGTTCACTAATTAATGCATTTCGCAAACGCGTGCACAAACACAGCCGTACACTTAACAAACTTTTTTATCTCATATTTTATAATAGGTTTTATTTTTCCAGTCGCATTTTTGACAGAAAAAATCTCACTCTATTTATTATTTTACGTAACAGCATATATAATAATTATTATAATAATGATAATAATGGCTTTTCTCTGCTAAAGTTTCGAAGAGACGAGCAAACACTTTTAAAAACGACGGAAACATTGTTAATAATTATTATTCATTTTTTTGCTCGTTATGGGCAACTGTTTATCGGAGTATAGCTAAAATATGTTAATTGGAAACAGATTTCTAAAGTGTCTTTTAAAATCTAGATAAACATTAACTGGCAGTAGCAGATATGACAACAACAACAACCGAAACTCGTCGAACACACAACACTCGCAAACCAATCACTACTACGCCACTGAAAACAGTTGGTTTGGTTGTTTGCAAAAACACAAAACTTTAAGCATGCAATGTGTGCCTCATTAGAACTAAATTAGACAAACTTATTAAGAACATTCAGTCAGTTCATTAGTGAGGATGCACTCAACTTCTAATTGGGAGCATCTGCTAGTCTCTCTCTCTGCCTCTCTCTCTCTCTCTCTCTCTCTCTCTCTCCTCGCCTCGCTCTCTCGCTGTGTAACAAATTATTTTATCTAAGTGTCTTATGGCTCTTTACAATTGTGTTTGCCATATTGTCGAACATTTATTTTGGCAGCACAGCCTCTTCATCTACTGTCTGAACAACACACATGTAATTAATTAAGATAAACATATTTATAGAGAACGAGTGAGTGTGTGTGTGAGTGAGTGAGAGAGAGAGAGAGAGAGAGAGAGAGAGAGAGAGAGAGAGAGGAAGTTTTTATAGTGAATAATTGTAAATGAGGAAAAAACACTTAATTTGCATTCCGTACGAGTGTAGAGCGCCCGATGTCTAAACTTGATTATGAACAATTTTTTCATACATATGTTTTAAAGTTGTAATTAAATTTTACTTTTTTTTGGTATATGGTTTGTTAAACACGAGCTAAATTGCGGAACGAAACGAACTTTATAAAAATAATTGGATCTATACTGTGTTTATAAAATAAATCTTTGATAAACTTTTCAGTGAATTATATTTCTATTATCACTTTCTTATTGTTTTTAATATGACATTATACTGTAGGATAAATAATTCTTTGATAAAGTACTTACGTTAGTAAGTACTACTTACTATCAATAATGATTTTCTGCTATAAAGTGAGCTCTAAATATTTTATAGATGGCAATACTTTACTTTATAATTAAAAATTATTTTATGCAAAAAAACTTATCTCAGTAATATATGCATTATTTAATTTACATATCAAATTTTTCATGTATTATTCATATAAAAATAATAAAATAATTTTAATAGGAAGTATATATTTTTAATGAAATATTACTGTAAGCAAGTATTACTGCGTTTTTCCTTATTTCTAGTTTTTATTTTTACATTTAATTCTATGCGAAATGGTTGACTCGTATTCAATTACCGTGTATAATGTACTGTAATTGTAGTTTTGAACCAAAAATTTAAATGAATAATTTCTTAATTTTATTTGTGATTTTAGAGCTAAAGTTTAATGTAAAAAATATGATAAATGCTTTACAGTGAAATTACTGTAATCGGTTTTCTTCAAAGTGATACGTATATTTATGTATTATAATGTCTTAAACGTTTTTAATAAGTTGTGTCTACTAAATTAGTCTTGATATTCAATGTCCATATGTGCGATATTTTAGCAAATGATTTGTCTATTTTTTGCAATACATTTGTTTTTACATGTACCTTAAATAAATCCCTTTACGTTTAAAATAATTAAACTTCTACTCATTTATCGATTTCGCGAAACTTTCATTTAATTCAAAATATTTTTCAAATTCCTTTTTACTATGAAACGAACGTTTCTGAATTAATTTTTGTTAAAATTATAATTAAATTTTTATTTTTCTTTGTACCATAAAAACATTAATTATTATTTTTAATAATATGTCATAGCAAAAAAAACCCCAGTTTTCAACCGAAACATTCAAGAACTCTTCTTCCATGAAACACAGATGTGTATTAAGCAATAATACAGCAACAAAAAAAATAACTATACGCATATATATACAGGGTGTGCGTCCCATCAAACCGAGAATATAAACGCTCATCGCATTGATTCCCAGAACTAATTGAGAAAAACTTTTACAGGATATTAAAAAAAACACACACACAGAAAATATGTTTGATATAATTACATAGATGTGTGTGTGTGTGTGTGCCCGCATTTTATAAATAAATATGGTTTTAGTCTCTCTCTCTCTCATTTTTTTTGATCGCATGCAGCACTCACACAAAATTATAATTATAATATTGTCAATTACATTTAATGTATTTTTACTTAACTTATTACCATAATATGTATATATAGCGAATTTTTTAGTTTTAGTGGTGGTAGTGGTTTCTGCTTAATGAAAAATTTGCGAACCCACCCAATCCGTAAAGTTTTCTTCTAAACGGATTATTACGATTAAATTTTTTGTTTTTTAGTTTGAAACTATACGCATATGTTTTTAATAAAATTATGATTAAATGCGTAATTGATAATTTATTTTGCAATTTTAATAATTGCTTGCTTGTCTGTGTGTGCGCCTATGATTACCAAAATATAAATAAATAATTCATATGAATTAGCAGTTTTGGTTTATAATAACTCTTTTGATTCTAATTTTGAAGTTTTTAGCCGAGAGATAATTTTATCCATTATCTTATCTACGTTTCAATCAAAAGTACAGATAATTCAGGCAAGCGTCGAATAAAGAAGGGGTGGGTTGTAATGAATTAGTTAATAAATATAATTATGGAGTTAATCTTTGAAGCATTCGTTACTGGTATCATCAATTATATACAAGATGGAACAAATTCTTACAAAAATCTTATATTAATTATTTATTTCCAAAAAAATCAATTTAAAATTTTAGTGATGTGATTTTTGTTGGCTTTAACCCAGCATTTTCAAAAATAATTCCGAACTCTATTGGCAATAAAAAAATGTTGTTGCTAAAAAATGCAAATGCAATAATATATATAACATTTTATGTGGAAATCATAAACGCATAGCTAATTAAAGAATAATCTCTTTCTAGTTAATTAACTAATTTTTTGTTGTTACGCCGCTGCACTTTCGTCTATTATTAGCAAAAATAGATACAGTATCACGATTTTAATGCAGCATATATAATGAACATAGAGTACGCAAACCCTTATTTTCCGTATTCATTGCGTTATTCCAACAATAAAACAATAATTAGGTTGTTGTTGATTGAATTTTGCTCGAAAAAGTCAATTATTACGCGGCAAATGGCGAAAATATCATTCGTCAACTCCTCTATTAAAACGTGACAATCGAAACCCCCCGTGTGATTAAAAGTCTGCTAATTTTTGATTGAAAGGTGGTTGCAGTAGTGGTGGCTAATTTACAAAATAGTATGTGCGTCACGATTTCGAATTTGTGTATTATAGTCATTACGCCTCGCTACTATTTTTTGCCTTCATTTTCGCATCAATTTTTTATCACGGTTTAATTATTTGAGAGATTCATTTTTTTTGTGTGTTCACAAAAAAATAGTATTTTAAAATTTGATACCAGGCTTTTTTCTAGTGTTTCATATTACTTAATTTTTTTGATGATCGCTATTTAAGATTAAATACAAACTCACGGTTCGTATGACAAATAACGCCTTAACGTAATTTTCATTTCTCTCTCCATTTAATATGAAACAATATCTTAATTAAAAATAATGATACCGATTTCATTAAAAGTTTGTTTTCAAACAATTATGCTGCTTAAACGTCGCTCCCATAGAATATTTCTCCCACGTCTTTGGCGTGTGAGACCGGCAATATAAAGTCGTAGCCACAAAAATTATATCACACATCTATCTAACAAAATGTTTAGAGTTATCCCAAATTAAAAATAATATGCGCACACATTTATTATTTTCAAAGAATAAATTATTCAACAAAGAAAATGTTAAGACGAAAATAAAAATAAAAAAGCATACTATAGGGTTTAAGTTGATTAGTCAATTATAATTAAATTGATTCGTATTTTGCATGCTATGGCAATTATTTTTTCCTCATTCTCTGCGCACTTTATTTACCTCCGCAGCACACGCTGCATTGTCGTTAATTACACAGTCAGTTTTTCATCCCAATTTAATTAAATCGTGCGTTTGTCTTGTGTTATGCCAACTCTAATGGCTCATTGATTGCGCAACGTTTTCGTTTTGGCAACAATAGCAGCAGCAGAATCGCAATTGCGTTTTAGCGTCGCTTATACCTTACGAGTTAATTGTTTAACGTATAGCTTTGTAATAACTTTAGGTTAATTAACTCGTAAGTATCAATATATAAGTGTACATTTTTTATATAAACGCGAATCAATCATAAAAGTCATTAAAAAAAAAGTTTTCTTGATAATAATTAATGCTTAACTTTACAAAATTTTTTTGTAAGGCTTATAATGAATTTCTTAATGTGTTGGAGTCATAAATGCAATTAAAAATTTCAAAATATTGTGTTTGCGTTTATTTATTTATTCTTCCTCGTATGTCATTATCAAATAGAGAAGTTTGAAAAAGCTAAATTTTATTTAAAAAAATTATGTTACGTAATTATGGTGAAAGTCTATAAGAGAAAACCTTTGTTAAGTAAAAAAATAAGTAACAATTAGTTTTTATTTAATGATTATGGAATTCTTTAAAATTCTTAGATTTTATATACAATTTTTTGCCTCTTCACTAAATGTTGTTTAACCTTGAGAGCACAAGAAAAAACTTTTATTCATTCTTGCCATTAATTGGTGTTTTAACAACATTTTTTAACTCACTTTGAGTAAACAAAGGCTAGATTATGGCTTTGACAATGTCAGATCATCCCTCTGTTCGCATTAGTAGCTCTTGTCATTATGGGCTTAAAAACTGGTATATTATTCACATTAGACTAGTAAACGGGTACCCGAATGTCGGGTTCGGGTCGGGAACCCGCCAAATTTGCCGGTTCGGGCTCAAACTTGTCAAGTTCGGGTCGGGTTTTAAAATTTTATTACAAGACCCGACTTCATAAAAAATACAA
>JAQIXJ010002037.1:0-17379 GCA_034700185.1 Phthiracarus laevigatus | reverse complement strand
ATATTTAACAAACTCGAAGATTACATTGATGCCGAACCAAATATCAGCCGGATAACGACCTCAACTCAGAAAATGTCAACAAGCAATAACGAAATTGTTAATAAACTAAAAGTAATATTCAATAACGAACGCCTAACTAATATCACACGAAAAATTCAAGAAGAAATGATTGAATATAAGATGAAACACAAAATCATTGAAGAATATACCTTTAAACAGGATTTTGAGTTATCTTTTTGGACAATAATAAGTATTATTGGTGACTAACTACAAGCGCTTACATCACTCTTCGTCAATTTTGGATTATTATCATACTGCGGATGGTTAGGAATGATAGGCGCAGGCGTTGTTATAGTTCACCCAGAAAGAATAGAAGCTTATGGATTCTCAGACATTTTACCAATGATGAGTCGAGATCAAATAAATTCTATGCAAGCATGGTCTGGAATGATAAATGCTATGATGACTCTGGCATTATTTATCTTACTCTTATTGTCGTTAAAATACTGTTGGTTCAGGAAATTAATAATAACCCGTCATTACGGTCGAGTAAAATATACTCCAAAGTCGAAAGACCAGGATTGCGACTGGTCAAAAAACATTAGTTTTTTTTACGAAGCGAAAAAGTTAACTCACATATGCCTTGAGGATATCTGCTTGAGAGTGCCAATCACCAAACTGAAAGCGAGAAATGTTAGAGAAGTCAAACTTAAAAATCAATTCTTTCTATGGTACTTCATTAAGAAATCTGATAAACTAGGGTTAACATTCTCAGATCTTGTTCAAATCTATGGGATGGACGCTAAACTAAACCGTGTAGATGACTGTGAGCAAGATATCTTCGTACCCGTCGACGAAATAAAATGGACTTCTAATTTTCAACCAAGCGCAACGATAAAAATGAATAATTTCGGAATCGCGATTCTTAACACTGTCAAGAACTTAAGCTCTTCCTTATATCTTTAAAAAATTTAAAAATTATTACTCTAAATATTGATTTGTTAAATAACAGATAAAACTACAACGACAACATCAAATATATCTAGACATTTACTATTATATTTATTATGAAACAATTTGAAAAGTTATTTTTAGTTTGGCTATAAATGTTTCTGTTCTAAAATATTTTATTTTTATCTTATTTTCATTATATTAAATTTATGGTACTTTCTTTTTATAGTTAAACCAGTGATGTGATTATCGGTCCAAGAATACGCGACTGGAAGAAACTCTTTTGTGCATAATACACTATGAATTGAATACGTTCTGCATAATTCACTAACTGATGAAAATATAAGTGCATTCAAGTGACGCACTCAATTCGTAACGTATTATGCACTAATGAGTGAACTCTCAGACGCGTATTTTTTGGATTAATAACCACATCACTGAGTTAAACATTGACTTATTTTTTTTGTCTAATGTTTATCACGTGAAAACAATAAATAAAATTTACCATAATTTCCCATTGATAAGACTAACCATGTATAAGCCTATTTGATTTTAAATTAGCATAAATTCCAAAATTAAACAAGAAGGACACATACATGGAGAGCTCTCTTTTTCCAAACTAAATCCAATTTCATAATCACACCCGAGTCCCAAAACCCTTATCCCATTCTACTATTTTCTCAAAACCATTAATAAATATAAAGAAAAGTTAAAATCAATTTGAAGAATCAATGAGATTGGATTGAGTAATAATTCTCGCAGAACATTAATAGTGACCACTGTTGTATATTTTTATATAGCAGGACACGGAGCAGTAAAAAGTAAACACTAATTATTTGAATTTTTAAGACACTCACTAATTTTAATTATTATATTATAATGCAGCTAATCTTACGAAACCGAATGATGGAAAATGTCACTTGAATTCTAGCGGCGATTATACCTAAAGTCTCGGACAAGACTATCCGACAGTTCATCAGATTAATAAAGCGCTCGAATATAATTCCATAACAACTATATTCGCAGTGAGAAACAGTGCGTTAAACTATTATAAAAATTTGAGTTCGGTATATGTGGGCGAACTTCAAACTAATTCTTAGAACATAATCGAGTTAATTAAGGAAGAATATGACAGAATTCGGGTCGAGACTCAGACTGGACATATCTTTATTTAATAACTGTTGATATTTCAGTAAAGTTACTTTCGAGTTGTACCAATTCCACTGAAATCGAACGAATCTTTTGCGAAAAAATGTTTCAGTTCGGTTAACAGTGTGCTTCAATTTGAAAAGTTATCCTAAAGATAGAAATGGATGGAATCAGTCCATACTTGTATCACCTTTAGGTTTACCTGTTTATATCGATATTGTCGTCTAGTTATTTTGTGGTTTCTAATGATTAAACAGT
Source organism: Phthiracarus laevigatus (assembly GCA_034700185.1). Lineage (NCBI taxonomy): Eukaryota > Metazoa > Arthropoda > Arachnida > Sarcoptiformes > Phthiracaridae > Phthiracarus > Phthiracarus laevigatus. The sequence goes on along the minus strand of JAQIXJ010002037.1, from coordinate 15,021 downwards.
AATTTCCATACCTGTAGTGTTGTTTAACTTTAATTTTTTAATTTTGCTTTTGTTTTAAAATATTATTTGATTTAATTTACTTCCACTTTTGTATTTAAATCTTATATTGCACAAAATGCATCTCTGTTAAGGCCCGAGCCCGATCCAAGCCTGACAGGCTTGAGCCCGAGCCCGATGAAAGCCCGATAAACTTAAACATTCAAAGCCCGACCCAGCCCGATTTTACATCAAATTTTTTTTAATCGCAAAATTAAGTTCTGATTTAAGTTTTTATCTATCTAACTTGGTTATAATATTTCCTTTATGCTAATTTGCAAATAATGATTAGATTTAATGATATTCTATCATTTTTAAAAAATTTTTGTATATTTTAATAATGTTTACTCTAATATGTTACCAAAATTAAAATTATCGGGCTTTTTATTTTATGGTACAAAAGCACGGCCCGATAAAGTTTTTTAACTTAATGTTTAACTTAAGGCCGACAAGGTATGACAGAAATCGTCGGGGCCCGTTTCATAGATTATATTAGACCTCGAGATAAACCATTGAATGTTTACTAAATCAAGCATTTGCGAAAACGTTTACATGTTTGAAAAACTGGTGGAATGAGTTTACCCTATTTTATTGGTTTGGAGCCCAAAACTAAATGTTTTAATAAAGTGTTAGTTAATTTTATTACACTGTTTTATTCCTGAGTAACTCAAATTAATAAAAATAACCTAGGATTACTTAATTGATTGAAACTGGGATTTATGACTACTTATGAGTAAATGTCAGTATAATAAATAACGTCATAATTTAAGAGAGATAGAAGGTGCATAAACCACGTAATACTAATGGAGTGCTAACCTAAATTGAAACAGTTATTTGTTATAACAAATATTTTAATGAGAATAAAATTCCTCTTATTTAATCCTAATAGATGATTATTTGTAAAGCAAAACTTTTTAATTAAAACTATAAATTTAAATGTACACTGATTTTCAGAATATTAATAAAATTATAAATGAATATATTTATTTCTCTTTGCGTACATTTAATAACTTTATGTCTACAACTTTATGACAAAATGACATTAATTTTATCTTAAAGTTTTATTATTATTTTTAGTTAACAAAAATATCCTTTACAGTATAAGTAATATGATTCATCAACAGTAAAATTATAAATAAAAATTTATTTTTCTTTTTATTAATGAAGAATAATCATTATTATATGAGAAGTAATACTGTGAACATAAAACTTGTAACGTTTAGTACATGATAAAAAATTTTCTTTTTGTTAATTTTTAATTCAAACTATGGTTTAATAAAATTATGAGATACGTTATGTCTGAAGAATTTGCAGTCAACGAAACAGAAGCGAAAGAATTATTAACTGAATATGTTTCGCAAAAATGTTGTGCGCGAAAAAATACAGTGAAAAAAATCAAAATTCTCTCGACTGAAGTTAAAAATAGCTTTTTATATACAATCGAATCGTTCACTGAATCGCGAGAAACTAATCGGAAACAAAAGCCATACAAGAATGATGTTATTGACACTACAGATAATGGTGAGATACCAGATATGTGGTCATCACCAGTAGATAAACCAAACTCATTTGAAAATGATAAGAAAAAATATATTATACCGCACTCCGAAGAAATTAAAACATGCGGATTATGTGGCGGCACTGGAAAAACTTCTTGTAGCAGTTGTCACGGAAATGGATGAAATTTGGTGAACAAAACAGAGACAGACACAAATGGAAAACAAACCACTTCAAGTTCCTATGAAACATGTTTAGTCTGTGGTGGATCGGGAATAGTGAGTTGTATTACATGTTCAGGTAATGGCAATGTTGTGTCATATTTACAATTGAAGGTTAAGCGGAATGTGTTAAAGAGAAATGTGTAATTAACGAAATGAAGGATAAGTTTCCAAATAATTTGGTTGAGAAATCTGTTAAAAAAGACTACAGTTTAGAATTGTTGAGCGAAAAGTGTTCGAAAGTTACGCCACTTAATGCTTATCCCGATTTACTTGTGAAAGAAACGACTGTTGGTTTAAATGAATATATTGACAAAAAATATTTTACTGAAAGCACTAGAATTATAGAGCAAAAACATCAACTTAATGAGATTAGAATTGCTGTTATTCATTATGAGTATAAATCAAACAATGAATCGTTTTTCATTTATGGTAATAATAAGAAAGTTTATTTGTTGCTATTGTTGTAGTTTATGTAGAATTTTGTAGCTTTAAATGTATTTATCTGTTGTGTTAAACTGAATTATATATATCTACACTTTTAATTTTTGTAATAAGACTTAAAATTAACATGTTATTTAATGATAATAAAAATTAAATCAGTACACAATCAGTTTACAGGACATCGTTCTCAGTCAGGTCTTTAAAAAAATTAAAAAAAGTTCACTTAAACCGACATATGCTCATTGTTTTATACGCAGTTTTTTTTAATATTTTGCTGCATTTTCTGGCTATGACTGGTTTGATGAATGTCTATTACTCAAAGCTTGTCTTTTAATTACTTATAATAAATAAGAATACTTTGTTATTTCAATTATCACAGTAATTCGCATTTGTTGATTGCTAAGACAATATTTTATATCTCAAGATAAAACTTTAGCAGTGATATTCTAGTAAATATATGAAAAAAAATATTTAAAAAGTCAAAAAATAGGAAAAATTTGAAAAAACTAAAAAAATAATTGCACACACACAGAGACAGACAAATAAAAAATCCAATAGCTTACTTTGTTAATGTGAGCTAAAAAATATCAAAAGTTTTTATAAATCTTTACATTTTCCGTCTGTCCGTCCGTCTGTGTGTCCGCAGTCTTATGTCTATAAACGTATTTCTCCTGTTTTTTATAATAAAAAAAGTATTTGTCATTTTGCCATCTTGACTCAAAAACTAATAAATTTGTGACATAAGATTGCAAATACCTATTAAAAGTGAGCTCTCTATGAACTTGTCGTTCTTGTTTTTTTCTTGTTTTTCGATAAAATTGGAAGTTTTCGTAAATTTAAATAGTTTTGAAATCCTTAAGATTTAGAATTTAATGAAAAACCAAAAGCTTAAATGACTATTTTAATTTATATTTACATTCATCGAAGAATTCAAATGGTTTCTGAGTTTATAGAATGGCAACATTTTTTCATGAATCTATTAGAAAGCAATTTGGAAATAGTATTGCATCCTATGATTTATATGGGCTTTTTCAAAGATATATTCTTAAATTTTGTTTCGCATTCTAAAGCTATTAGTATCACATCTCGAGCACACATTATTAGTATGACTCGTCCATTATATTGGCCAATATTTTATTATTTTATAAGTTTTAATAGCTCTGTATGGATAGCTATATTTATAACATTACTTAGTCTTGGTGTATTCACCACTATTATTAAGAAAAGTAATTACATCAACACTTTTTTCAATTCGGTTTGGCGTTATTCGACTGTTATCTTATCCGAACCATTCCCATACAGACCTAAAATAATGGCCGAAAGACTTATAGTTAAGGTTTGGTTATTGACAGCTATTGGACTGTTAAGTCGATTTATTGGATAGCTTTGGGGTTTTATGGTCAAATCAACACCAATAGGATTGACTCTTAGGATGATTTGTATCATAGAAACGATCTGAAAACAATATTTGCCGTCAAGCATTAACTTTTGATGATTTTATAAAAATGAATTCTGAATCACCATTCGCTAATAATTTTTAGTCGAGAACCAATTTTTTCCAGTTTCAGAATTGTCTGACGATTTTATCAACAATGAGCTTGTAATCCACTTAATAAACGGTAGCTGGGTTTTTGTACACGGAAGAAAATTTTAAGATATGAAAACATTAGACAATGGAATTAACAATTGAATGAGTACTATAAAAAGTATTTGGGAGAACGTTTACCTGTGACAGAAACTGGTGGTATGAGTTTAAGTAATTGTGTCATAAAACAAGAACGACGCATTCATAAAGAGCTCAGTTTTTCATGGGTTCATGCATTTGTCTGTAACAATTATAATAGTTTTAAAGCAAAGACAGTTAAACTTCAAATCCCTTATTTAAATAAGAAATAAATAAAATAACTTAATTAATATAAGGCTGCGGACACCGCCATAGACGAACGGACAGTTGACATTGAAACAATTTAAACAGTAATTTTCAGTTGGGTTATAACGAACTAACATAGACATGTGATTATCGTTTGAAATACTGAATGGCTGCTGAAGTATTTGGACATTAAGTAACGATGAGAGCTAAGATCGCTGTTTTTATATACGAATTATCAAAAAGTTTTCCAGTGCCACCATATAATCCCCATGTTTTAATTTCTGCTGAGTGGGGTTTAATAAAGTTTTTCTTATCATTTTTAAATGAGTTTGGTTTATCAACTGGTGCTGACTAGACTAGTAATCTGGTACCCGAATGTCGGGTTCGGGTCGGGTATCCGACAGATTTGTCGGGTCCGGCCGTGTTCGGGCTCAAACTTTTTGAGTACAGGTCTGGTCGGGTTTTAAAATTTTTTTTACAAAACCCGACTATCATAAAAAATACAAAGAAATGATCAAAAATTTAGGAAAAATTTTGCCATTTTTAAAAATACAACTTTATCGTATTATATACTAAAAGAATCATCTCTCAATCTCCTCTGTCACTTACCCCTACAATATTAAAACAGCTAATTTTATTCTCACGGAACCGAAAGATTAGGTTGCGTTGTGCGAGGAAGATTCCCTTCCAAAGGCCATATTATCTTTCGATTTCAAGTCAACTCAAGTTAATGGGAACCATCGACCCATGCTTTTAATATCGAAACTTAGCTGTGACATATGTTTTGGCAAAGAAAATAAATGTAACACCTGTGAAGAATAAATTTTTTTTGGGTACTCCTGTGTGAAAGAGTTTGGTCAATACCTCTTTGTCGATCTGGCTCGAGCTGTACCGAAATATACCGTAATTTATGAGTTTTCACAAAACTAACGTTATGACTCTCATTTTCTTATCCAAGCTCTTTGGAATATGTACCTTAATAAATTGAAAGGCATAATGGCTGGCAGGAAGATTTTACGTATTAAATGTGGGAATGTGAGGTTAATCGACTCACTAAGTATATTTATCAAAAGCATTGGTCGCACTTCCAAAAGCATTTGTCTGGACATTAATATCCCTAAAAGTTGATTTTCCCCACTACTTTAATGTTGAGAAAAACTTGAACAACGTGGGAAAAATCCCACCTTGAATATTACAAACCATATATGAAAAAGAAAAAAGATGCCGAACAACTAAGAAAGTGGTACGATTTCTAGATGTTTTACTCTTGCATCTAATGGCTTGGAAGTGTTTAAGGCGTTATGCTTGACACCTGCCTTACTAGGAATCACTATAACCGATCATTAAAATGCAAAGAGACAGTCGGTGTTCTATCAATGAAGTTGTCTGGCTCTATTGGATTGAGAATAGTGAAAATAGGAAAAGTACTAGGAAGTACCAAGTACGCAAGTATTATGCCGTTTGTTATGACCAATAAAGTAACAAATCCGTAATATGTAATGAACTATTGGTTAAATAATTATATCAAACATTATTATTTAATCATTCTTAAAATGAATTAACCAATTTTATTCATATACAGATATTTTAAAAGTTTATTGTAAATTTCAAATTCATACTTTATATTTTTAATTAATTTTAATATAAACCACAGTGTTTTATTGTGAGAAAAAAAGCCCTCAAATGGGTTAACATTGATTGAAAAGTTGCGACAAAAAACTAAATCAATTTGAGTGTTTCCATAATTTGTAACTCCAATCCATAACTTGCATGGTTTAACTTTTTTAGAATGAGTTCTTTTAAGTTCACTACTTGCACCATATACGAGTCAATCTTCAATATTTATGTTCACAGTAATCATTAAACTGCTCTCTTCATTAAGTAGAATATTAGTTTCTATTCCATAAGTTTCAGTTCTTTTCTTCAATTCGATAATTTTTATTGATTTCAGCTTAATATCATCACTCACATATCCTTCCGCTATATCATCTGCTCGCATATCGTACGTAATATTTTTATTTTTGTTAAGTGACGATAAATTAGAGTTATCTATATCCGAATTTGTTCTGAACAAGTTTAAAACATAAAGGGTTGGTGTATTCCTTTCTAAACTACTTTCTCTAGAACTAGATAAATCAATGACGTCTTTCGAACAATTACCTGATGCAAGATTGTTGAGAGCTGTTGCAAAAACTATTTCATCTTTTTGTCGAATTATTTCTGTAAGTTCATATGCTTGAAAGTTATTCCATATATGATTTTCGAAAAGAGTCCCATATTTGTTTTTTGTTTTGACCTTAAATACGAAGTAGTCCTGTACAGGTCCTAGTTTGTAAAAATCACCAAAACAGATTACTGATACACCACAAAAAACCTTTGTTGTGTCTAAAATAACTTGTAATCGGAGACTAATAAACTCAAACTGAGATATTCCAACCATCGATATTTCAACTATAATTATGAGTTTTAAATGTATTAAGTTACTCAAAACCGTATTTCGTCGATCATAGGATAAGTTTGTATATTCGTGATTTTGGTTGAATATGTCGAATGCCGTATTCGTTGTTACACGTCCAATATTAAAAGCAGCTTTACCTGTTAGAGCACATTGTCAGATTTTAAATGTTTCAAGTCTTGTGCCACATAAAATATTAAAATATCTTAAGAGATTTTGATAAATTGCATTTATCAAGCTAGACTTTCCAACATCTGCTCCCTCAATAACTGCGTTATAAATTGGTTTTTTTCTTGTCTTCAAGCAAAACAGAAAATTTATACAAAACTTTCGTTGTTTTACTTTAAGTGAACGCATCAATTCATTATACTCGTCGTTGAATTTAATTTTAGGTGTTATCAACTTTTCCTTTTTGATTGTCGATAGTTTATCAGATATATCTTGGGTTAAACTATAATGAACATCAGTATTTATTGTAACTATGACTTTGTATGACCTCATTTATTTCATTTTCTTCATCTTCAAATTCTGCAACAACATGATTTGAGGACGTTTACTTTGAAGCATTTAATGTTATTGTAACATGACTACTGTAAACCTTTTTTTGATGTCGACGTTAATAAGTTAATCGATTTAACTGTACCATGATATAAGTAATTGACATTGATCCCGATAGTAGTTAATCTTATCGGTTCAAATATTGTATCTTTTATATCGGATTAATTTAGGTTTCCTCCGTCTTTCCAACTATTCTAAATTTTTTTTAATGCAATAATATCGCCAAATTCTTTTTCCTCTACTTGGTCGTCATTTTCGTTTATAATCAATTTACTTTTTTTTATTTTGTTTCTTAATATATCTATCATAAAGTGAGCAAATATTTCTCAACGAATCAGTCCGAAAAAGATAGTAATCCTAATCTCCTTTTTGGTAACTTTCTTGCGAATCCAATTCTAATTCCATTAAGTCCATTCCAGACTTGACAATTTATTACCCATTTTTTGGTCTCCTGTGTTGATATATACATGTCCACAACTACATCGTGATAGGTTCCTAGATAAGAGATGGGATACCGCTTTTTGCGCTGAGATTTCAGTAGCTTTAAGGTATCTATCACCAAAAACTTTTAATACGATCTGGAATACTAAAGTTTCCAGCTTTTACTTTTTCTACATATTCTCTAAGCAGTTTTGAAATACCTCTGTCTGGTTTATCAAGGTAGTTAAGAATATATTGGATGCAGCTATACGGATCGAGTATTACTGAATATCTGTATTAGCTCTGTGTAGGTTAAGTATATATTTATTTAAACCATTCACAAGTATGTCTTTTAAATCTCATTTTAGAAAAACTTTCGGATTTTTTAATTGCGTTTGAATTGCATACAAACATTCTTCGAATTTAAAATTCAATCGATTCAAAAAAGTATTAAATGATAAATTATCTAAACGTATCTGTTCTTTTTTATGTTGTTTTTCAAAATCATTCAATTTTTGTTTTATGTTGTTATAAACTTTAGAAACATTTTCATCTTTAATCTCAACGGGTTCCAGTTTTAATAATGTTATAATTGGAAATTTTGGAAAATCAAAACGACAAATAACTTTGACATTTTTAAACTTCAAACAAGATTAAGAGTGCCCATGTGTTTGCAGTCGCATAATTGAATCGATATGTATCAGTGTATGTATCTTTTATATATATTGGTGTTTTATTTAGCCATATAAGACAGTGAACTTGTGGACTTCCTCGATGTTGAAACTCAACGCGTACATATGTATCAGTAATTGGATGTTTACTAATTGGTCTTTTTGGGTGCTGAAAACGCGAAACAGTTTTCTTATCCGTTTTCAAAATATCAAGAGCACGTTACCGGTTCTTTGCTTATTAATTCGCCTTTGTCTTTGTAGTCTAAAGTGATAGTCTCTTGCTCTGAAATATGGCTGTTGCGAACAGTATTCATAAAATTTACGAGCAATTCTTTCCAACGTGTTTGTGCTGCTGATAATAATAGAAAGAAAGTTGGTATACCTAATTGGCGTATAAATGCGAGTACTTTTTTTCTAGATTGCCTGTATGGTAGAGAAACGCGATTAAATTTTAAAAATCGATAACCTTCATCGACCTTACAAATGTGATCGACAAAATCTTTATCCAGCAGCTGTCCTGAGGGTTAGTTTTTCAGTATTTTCTTCTTAAATTCAGAGAAACTTGCTTTTTGTTCATGTTTAACTGTCATTTTTTGAACATTAAAAACAACTTTGCTATGTTACAAAATCTCCTATTATAGTGCCTTAGTTCCCTCTTACAAATTTTAGAATAAGAGATTTTTTTGTTCGTTTTTCTTTGTTCTCCGCAATATATATTTGAAAAAGATAGTTCCTGTGCAAATTCATCTCGTAATAATAAGTTGGATAAGTTTCGATATTGGATAAGTTCCCCTGATCAAATGAAATTGTTTGATTTAGATCATTGTCTGTCCATAATGTTTCGTTAGTTATATAACGTTCTTCTTCCTCTATTTCAACCAATTCATCTATATTCGTTGTTCTGTAACCGCTATTATCTATTTCGTTTTGCTCTGCAATTTTTATTTTGTAAAATGAGTTATTATCGTTTTTGTCTTCTAATATAATATAGTTTTCGTTTTCTTCCTGTGTTTATTCAACCAAGCATAAGAAATTCTTATATTTTTATGTTTAGATAGAGGTGTATTTATCAAATACTTTATTATATTATAACAGACTTCTGGTCTAATTGTTTCGCACAAGTAATGTGATTGGTAACATATTTTTCTTTTCAATTTAAGTTGAATCATGTGTGTATTATCGAATGTTCGAGGTAAGATGCTGACAGATGTGTCTACCGAAATAGAAACATTTACAATATTACCCTTTATTGCAAACTGCCTATCACGTTTACTTAATTTCCTAGTTTGCATGAATGGAAGTCTTGGCGAAACCAAACGAATCTCTACTTCATTCTTACTTTTCAATACAGATGGAATAATTGAAAACATAATCCGTTTGATTTTGATAGAGTTAGAAATTTTTGAATCGTAACATTTCTATGGCAACTAATACATAATTTGAATTTGTCTTTTAAATCAATAATGATTTTAAAATTTTTTTATTCATGCCATTATTAAATAGAGTTGTAAGCTGTTCGTATTGATGATTCATAAAAAGCCTAAAACACGAGTTACAAAAATTATTTTCTTAATACTGGTTTTGTTTTGTCTAATCAATTCGACCATAGTCATTTTCTCTTTTAGATCACATCTTTTAAGTTTTTTAGCTAATCGGTAGTCTTCACGACCAATATCGCGTCTTTTTAAGTTAAGTCTTGAAGCTTTCCGTGCTTCTTTATCTCTTTCTTTTTATACCATTCGACGTTCAACGTCTAGTCTGGCCAACTTGTGTACTTCGGTTTAGCGTTGTTGTTCGTTTTATCGACTATTCGTATAATGTCTCGCAGTTTTGTAAATTGCGAATTTAAAAATTTAAAGATTCTACTTATGATTAAAATGTTGTTTTGAGAATAATAATATAGTTTTTATAATTTTTAGAAAGATATTGTTCAAAACAATTTAGGAAAACAATTTGTAAATCAACTATGCTGTTGATATCGTATCAACATCAACTGGACAAATTTTCTGAAAAATGAGTTCAAAAACACGTCGCCATTCAGCTCTTAACGGATATATGTCAAACATGTTAGCATGGATTATGGATAAGTCATTATCATTGATTACAATGAGTCATAGTGATGATTTGTGGATACCAGAAAAATGGCTGTAATAGCTCAAGAACCATCGAGATAGGAAATCTTTGCCAATGCTTACGCTAAGTAAAACTGTCATCTTGATGTCAACTGATTTTAAGCTCGTAACTACTGTTCTTTTGTTATTGGTAAGCATAGGGTTTCAATTCTTGGTCCTATGGTATCTGTGACAACTGTTTCATCTGACATGGGATCAGATAGCTAATTGCTACTGATGTAAAAACTGGAGACGGTATTTTTATTGGAATGGGCAGCTAAGACATGGGTTTACTACTTGCATCAAGCGGTTTGAATCAACTCGTGGTTTTATGATATCAAACATAACATAGAATCATCTTAGTCAGAAACACGTGTCGCCACTCCCTACTAAACCTATGTTTGCGGTTGATTTACGTTGTAAATCTTAACATTCGATTACTGATGATCACAAAAAAGTATTGGAAATGTTCCATATTGTCCGAACCTATCATACTGTAAACTTGTTTTCAACTTAAAGTTAGTTCGAACCAATTGTTCTTTTCTGTTTTGTAAATGGAATCTATTAACTCATGGTTTTATGTTACAAAAGAGAACAAATAACATTGTCAGAGATTTGTTTAGCCACTCCCTACTTAACATATATCTGGAAAAGGTATTATTTTAGATTATGAATATTAGTTATTTATTGAAAAAAGTTTTTGAGTTTGTTAGACGATAGAAGAGTTATTTGTACCATTATTGAAAACAGGAAATGGAAATTTCAATTTATTAACATTAGAAATCTATGAAATACCTTTATTAATATAAGACTGCGAATATACAGACAGACAGACAGATAGACGGACAGACAGACGGATAGACACAAGGACAAACAGACGGACAGAGAAACGTGGTCAAATCCATTTGCTCACCTCTTTTAAAAAAATTGAGCTAAAAATAAAACACTGAAAACATATAGAGATAAAATTATATTTGTGCCTAAGACAAAAGATTGTGTTTGAATTTTAGACTTAAAACAGTGCATATGTTCTAGAAATCAATCGCCGGCCACTTACCCTGAGTCTCCACTGGAAAGCTGTATGATCTTAAATTAAATAATGTACTGTAATCGACTAAAATGTTTAAATTCTACAACATATTGCAAAAACAAATTTCAAAAACCTTCTATATTTAACTTTCTTCATCAAAACTTTGACCTATATCTAAGAAAGATACTCTGATATCTTAGATCATCTGTTACTCGGGAGAAAACGTAATCATATTTGTGCTTAAAACATACAATAGTGACTAATATTCCGAATTAGAACAGTGCACATTCACTAAAATCTGATCGCAACACCTTTTCCTCCGTTTGTCCACTATGGTAGAAATGGCGTTTGTTGGAAAATAACGTAGTATAATGTTTGCTGAAGAAATACTATATTGTCTAACATTCCCACTTGGAACAATGCACTTTCCCTGGGAACTGATCGCCAATCCACTTCCTCCATGTCTCCATGCATTAACGATCGACTTAGGAAATTGGAGTATCTTCAAGTACAGTAAAATACATTTGAAATTACAAGCTCAAACGAAAGCAAAAGTAAAATGCAAGTGAAATTAAAAAAAAAACAAAAAGAAAAAGTAAAATATAATCGAAATTAAAATAAATCTCAAAAGCAAATTTAAAATAAATCTCAAAAGTAAAATTTGAAAGTTAAACAACACTAATTGAAACACTCATTTATGAGTATTAATTGTCAATCAATACTGGTAATGGTGTTTGTCTTGAAAACGATAACAGATATTATTGTTATCGGGTTTCAACATTCAGCTCTAATTTTTGGCATTTACGAAAAGCGATTGCGTCTATTTGTGACTGAGATAAAACTAAATAAATGATTGATATATATCTTAGTAGTTGTGGAAACATGAATTTTATTTCGGGTTGAAAAGCTTTGTTTGCTAATAATTTGCTCACATTTTGGTAAATTCGCCATAAATCTTTTAATTATAAAAGAATTATTTAAAATGTTAAGAATAACCAGCTTATAGTTTAAATTAAACAAAATAAATAACATCATAATCCAGATGGTCACACTTTGGATAAGGTGTCGCAAAGGTTTCGTTCAAATTCGATGGAATTGGTTCAACTCGAATGAAACTTACTGAAATATTATGGGATTTTAGTAATGATATATACAGTTCGAGTCTCGACTGAATTGTTTTGTCTTTCGGGATAATCGCTGATAGAATTTAAGTGACACTTTCATTCGTTCTGTTTCGTAAGATTAGCTGCCTTATAACATAATAAATAAAATTAATGAGTAACTTATAAATTGTATTAATTAGTATTTGCTTATTACTGTTCCATGTCCTGCTATATGAAAATCTGCATCAGTGACCACTAATAATATCATGCACGAATTCTTTCTCCATCTGATCTCATTTTGCCAAACAGCGGTCTGCTATATGTCATCGCATGAACAAAATTAATCTCAATATACTTACAAGAACAAAACAGTAATGTAATTGACACAATTGGCATACCCTTACTTTTGAGTGCATCGAAACCATTCAGTATTTCGGTATTCGATACTATAATTACATATAGAAATGTGTTGGAGGTTAATGGCAAACGATTTTTAAACTCATGACTAATGGTTAAGTAAATATTAAAAAGTATTTTAGATTTTATAATGCATACATACAAAAAATAAATCGTTAAATATAAAATTTATCCGTTTATAAAGCCGTTAAAAGTAATTAAGATTTAGTTTACTTTTCATAAGTATAGTATCATTCACGATGTCGAAGGCTTTTATCATCTGCATCATAATCGTTTTCGGATTTTTTCAAATATCATGGAAGGATTCAAACTCATAAGATTTAGGCGACTATTTTTAGTTTTTTCAACAAAAAAGTGCCATTTTTATATTCTATCTTCAGATTTTTATTAGTATAGCCCGCTCCTCTGGGACACCCTGGTATCACGTACTTAGTTGTGGAAACAAACGGAGACATTGGCATGGCATCAAATGTAAAAAGATATTAATTATTTTAAGTAATTATTTTAAAGATAAGAAATGTTGTAAGATATTATACTTTGGTGTTCTTTAAAACATTCATCATTAGCTAAATTATATTCTATTTTATATAGTTCGATACGGTCATAATATCTGACTTTATTAAGTTAGTTTCATTTACTAAGGCTAACCATTAGTAAGAATGAAAAAATTATTACAGCAAATAGCAACCGTTCCACTCCTGTTTTACATGTAATCTAAAATTTTGTCTATTTAGCCTAAATATTTCTATTTTAACCAGATTTTGGCAAAATTTATGCATAAAAAAACACTTTTTAATAGCAAACACTTTATAGCAAATAGCTTTTAGACACGAGTTATCCCATTTTGGCCAGAAATTGACCCTTTCTATACCCATATTGATTACTTATTCTAATTTTGAACGAGAAAGATTTTGACTAATTGTGTCATAACTAGGGTAAGGGATTTCAAGGACAATAAACTTATAATATCCAAATGGGAGGGAACCGAGAAAATAAAAAACTCTAATGCAAACTGTAAGATATATGCAGTTCATAAAATGATATGCATCAAAGCACTGTTTGAAGCATACATGCTCACAGCGCGATATGTTTCCGTCACTGAGCACCACATAATACTCTACTAATAGGCTCCGCGACTGCGTTATACTCATTCACTCACACACGTAATTATATCGCGCTGTGAACATCTATGGTTTGAAGGCAATAAGAAGTTATTATTCCATAAAACCTGGGGTGTTTTTTGCGATCTTCTAGTGAAGTGTTAACGTCAAATTTTTTAATTCAAACATCAAAATTCACCTTTGTTATTTATTTTAATTTTTTCTAACTTTTACTTTCGCTTTTATTTTTAATTTTCCAACATAGATGGTGTGAAGTAAGCGTTTATATCGTCAATAAACTCTATAATAGTGACCGCACAACAATTGTCCGCGTATCTATAGAATAGCATGTGAAGGTGTTTTTGACAACAGCTAATATAGTGTTACTAACGCATTGTTTGCCGCATTGATAATTGAATAACATCTTTTCATGTAAGATTATGTTTGTGAATAAAATAAATAATAAAGTCGATATGACATTTAAATATTAATGAAAAGAAAATTGAACAGATAGCAATAGAAAATAAAAAATGAAATTTACGTTTATTTTAATTTATGTTTTTCTAATGCAATCTGTAAAAGTTCTAACTTTATTTATAAATGAGTAACATTTATGAATATACAGTTTTGTTTCAACAGTTCCAAACAAACCACACGCATCATCGGCACCGTCTTTCCAATTAAGTCCACCCCAACAATCGGCACAGCCAACCCCACCAGCGCCACAACTCTCACCTCGGCCTCCTGTCCCACCAATGCCTCCTTTTCCACCATTTCTGCCCGGGTTAACCGCACCACCAGCACCACTAATTTAATTAGCTCCTCCTGAGTAGTAAGGGGAGGAACTGAACCACGCTCCGCGTGGTTCAGTTCCACCCCAAAAAGCACTATGGTTCAGTTAGTCCCAAACAAAAATATTAACGCACATGGTTCAGTTCCTATCTCCCAGGAAACTTAAGAAATCAGATATTTTCTGCCAATGGGTCACAAAGTCCCAAACATTTATCTGTAATAAAAACTCACTGTTGAGCGCACTAAGGAACTTCCCCTTAGGCCCTGCCAGTGCCCTCTTATTATCCCATAGGATG
>JAQIXJ010002036.1:0-17389 GCA_034700185.1 Phthiracarus laevigatus | reverse complement strand
TTTAAAATTATTGTTGAAAAATGTTAAATAAAATACAATCAAACCACCCGTTATCGAGTTGAATATACATTAAAATATATATTTATAAAGCATACGCGAATATAATTGTCAATAACCTCTACAAAATGGTCAAAATTTTGGTCAGACACATATTTACGACACTGACACATTGACAAATAATAAAAAAATCAGTTTTTCTATGACCATAATCTAACCTAAACCAAACCTGAACCAAACATAACCAAACGAACCCAAACCAAACCATACCACACCAACTTAACTTAAACTAACGGAACATAACGTAACCTAACAAAAACTAACCATTACTTAATATTATGTACTTAATATTCAGATTTTACAACAATATAAATGGTTTAAACAATAATATTTTCTATTCATTCCAAGTTCAATAATAATATTATATTTCTATTCTATTCTTATTCTATTCTTTCCGTCTTTTTTGTTCATTTCTTTTCTATCCTATTTCTATTCCAAGAATAGTAAGCAACACTAATTAAAAGTATTAGAAAAAATAACAATTTGTCTTTGAATTATAAAATTATGGATCATTGGACATACCCACAAATAATATCAAATGTCAATCTAACCAACCGTCAAAAAAATGTTTTGTGTAAAAATCAGTGCTATAATGTTGGTTTAACTAAAATTAAATTAAATAAGATAAATACATTTTTGCGATCCTCTATAAAGAGGTTCTAAGAGGCTCTTAGCATAACTCGAGCTAATAATGATAGTTTCAGGCTAGAAAATGTAAGAATCACGAACCAAAACTCAATCCAGTCCTTGCATTATCTGGAAACGCCATGTAATGTTTGGCTAAAAGCTAATATCTCAATATTTTGTTAAATAAGCATTAGGAGCAGTGACAATAGAGTGCAAAAAGATGGAAATTATTCAAACATTAGGTGATGGCGGCGCGTGTCCATCAATTATCGAAGTTAACAAAGGAGCTAAAAAGTATTTATAACATTCAACAAAATATTATTATAAACCATAATATAATTAGGGTTTGCGCGAATACCGAAGAGTTAAGCGGAAAATTCTCTGCAATCAATAAGAAAGTGGAATTTCGCGTAATAAGTGTGCCTAAAGCGAGGAATAAATTTAAAGGTGGTGTGCCTACGTTCCAATGCAGAGTAAAGCTTGATGACGACAATGGTGGTAAGCAAATGATAATGTTATTTCGGCAAACAATTCCCGTGACTAATTGTTAAACTTTATCCGTAAGCAATTAAATATCCAACAAATGCCAACATTGATTGGAATACTGCTCCGGGTTTCTTCACAACCCAAAGTGAGTCAATTGTCTAAATTTGCTTTAATTATAATCATACTATTATAATAAGGTTGCGTGGAAGAGCTGAGCATCGATAAGGAATCAGACGTAAAAACGATCGATACCCCACCCCAGTTACACGAAGGTTTTTCATACTTTAATTGTCCAAAGACTATTAGCGTACCCGACGGTTATAACCTGGTCGTGCGCTGTTCGAAGTTTAGGCTTATAGAGTACGACGATGCGGATAATTGCGTAGCTTTTACGCAAATAGACAATGGACAGAAGGTGTGCCATCCCGAGAGAATTAGTGGCATCTTTAAGCCTAACTCAGGCAAAGTTAAGCTAACACTTGTGTCGAACGCGATAAATGGTCTGCGATATAGAGTTGGTAAGCCATTGATCGACTGTAGATTAACGATACAGAGATCCACTACGATTAATGGGTTTATTATGACGACAAGCGTTTCCGGTTCGTACGCTTCACTTTATCGGTCGCAAAGAGTGGAAGAAGTTATCAAAGAAAAACACTATGACATACCGAAAATGTCTAAAGAGGACTACCAGAAGGCAGTGGTTAGTAGACCAACGCCTGTCGAAGGATTATCGGCGTGTGGCGGACATATAAGCCTAGAAAAATGGGGATACACTTTCACTCTTGAGGGTGAAATGATATCGTTTGCGTCCACTATAGCTAACTTTGACTGCAGCTGGACATTCAGTTTGCCAAAGAAGAAGAACGATAGGATCGACTCGTACAGCGCGCTGGCAATCAGATGCCATAAAATGCCTATTACTAAACCGTCGAGTGAAAAGTGTAGCGCATTCTTCATGGTTAATAACCAACTGAGGTTTGCTATTACATGCAAACAATAAATATTCACTTTAAAACTAAAAATCTACGTATTTTTAAAGCTACTGTAATGACGATCCGCAGTCAAACTTAGAGGGATTTTTTGCTTTCAGCGATTCCACGGTTTTATTTCGAGCTCGAAGCGGTCACGACAATATCTATCAGCAAAATAAGCCAATATTTAATTGCACTTTTCTCGCCGTGTCTGCGCTTTGTATGAATTAAACCCATATTTTGCTTTATACCAAAAAAATTCATACACTTTTAACTAAATATATATTAGCCAATGAATACGTGTCTCCACCAAAAGCAATTGACGATATTGGTAGCCAGAAAAGCAATAAAAAAACGATCGACGTCTCATTAGATGGGAAAAGGCCCACATATATCATCGGCAATAGAATGGCGACTGACGGTCCAGTAAGCATCGATGACACGTGGATTCTAAGAGTTCCACCAGCAAAGAATGTCAACCTTCAGACGCGACTTGTGGTACAATGCAAACGTTTAAATATGGTTAAAGTTGGCGACAATACGTGCCAATCTTATTACCTGGTGAACGAAAAACATAAGTAAGAAACGTTAATTACCTTTAGTTTCGTATTAATTATCGTTAAAATGTGTTTAATTCTTATAGAGTATGCGAAGGCGATGAACTAAATGGCTTATACTCGCCATTAGACAACTTTGGAACCAATTGCGCAGTGAAGCTACAAATTAAGACGACAACCACTCAATTGGTGTTTTCCGGCGATAATATACCTTATTATCAATGCAAGGCTTTTGCGCACGACATGACACGTATGAAACCGCCATTCGGTAACAATTATTGACTTTTTTATTGATTCACTAATTTTTATTAAAAAGCATGGAGTGATATATACCGAGGTATTAGACTTATGTCGGCGGAATCGATTGGACATTTTATTGCAGGCTCGAGAAAATCTTGTGATAAGAAATGCGAGTGCGGTTCAGATGCAACAATTGGCGGTGTAAGTCATAATGAGGAATCAACTTCCACTGAAGACAGTACTAGCGCTGCGACCACACCGGAAATAACTGCAGGAAGTCGCAAGAAAAGAGAGTTAACTGATGATGCTAATGGGTTAACCGATGATAAAAAAGTGTTAAATAATGATAAAAAGTCAAACAAAAGTAAATCTGAAGACGACAAGAAATTACAAGTTTCTTTCAGAATGGGAGTAAAAGCAAGCGGAAGAGCTGGAAGCAGCGGAAGCAGAAGTAGAAGCAGAAATGGAACCAGTAGTGGGGATAGTAGTGGAGAGAGTAGTGGAGACAGTGGTGGAGACAGTAATGGAAGCAGTAGTGGAAGCAGTAGTGGAAGCAGTAGTGGAAGCAGTAGTGGAGACAGTAGTGGAAGCAGCAGTGGAGACAGTAGTAGAAGCAGTAGTGGAGGCAGTGATACATCAGAAGAAAATAGATCAAACAGTTTTAAGCACCAGAGAACCGCTAGCAGTAGTAGTAGTAATAATTATGGTAATAGTGGTAGTAATACAAATACAAACAGCAATACTAATAATGAGAATAGCAATAGTAATGAAAATAACAATAGCAATGACAATAACAATAGTAATGATAATAACAATGGTAATACGAATAGTAAAAGTAATAGCAGTAGCAGTGGCAGTGCCAGAAGTGGTGCGAGGGCTGGCATCAGTCTTAGTTTTAAGTTTGGTGGAAGAGCAAAAGTAGCTACAACTGGAAATGGAACTGAAAGCGGTTCAAACCCTGAAACAAGTGATGGCAGTGGTGACGCTTCGAAACATAGTAAGAGTTCAGAGTCTTCGCACTCGTTTTCAAAATCGAAAACCGAAAGCAATGGCGGCAATGATGGCAATAATGGTGATGACAGTGATGCCAGTAGAAGAAAGTCATCCAAACTTCAATCTTCTGGCAGTTACAGTAAAAGTTCTTCTTCTAAAGTTGATGGAGATAGCGATGAGAAAAATAGCAAATCTACTATTAATAAATCGAAATCCTCAGAATTTAATTCAAATTCAAAAACTGATTCATCACCAAAGAAGAAAAAGAAAACAGGCAGCCCTGGAATCAAAAGTTTTTCATCACTTTCTGATGAAGAAGAGGAGGCAGCAGGTGGTGGCAGTACAAACGATACCACAAAGCCTGAAGAAATTGATAAATCAAAAGATAGTAAACCAGACGAACCAAGTGGTGGACAAAAAGAACCAGATAAGGGTAATTATTGTGTCCAGTTAATGATTTTTCATTTGACTTTTTAATTGATTTACGCTAATTAACAATATTAAACAATGTTTTAGACGTGAATAAGATATTTTATCGACAAACCTCAATATTGGGCAGCTATAAGGATATCGACGCGTTACCAATTGGAAAGTTAGCCCAAATTAAGATTTCGGAATTGGCTGATTCGCGATATAACGTTAAGTCTGTCGAGGACATGAAAATCGGACAATTAGGTTAACTATACTGGTTTAGTTGGAAACCAATGTATTAGTTAATAATGTTTTGATACAATTGCAGGTTCATTAGCAGACATGGGCCAAATGGGAAAACTTGGTGGCTTAACCATTGGTCAAATGAGGTCATTAAATATATTCGCGTCGCTTTCGTACGAACAGTTTGGTCCGTTAGGAGAGATGGAAATTAAGCATATTATAACCACTAATAGAGAAGGAAAATTAGGTATTTATGGTTGTTTTAGTGTCGATTCAATATAAAATATATATTATTGTTTTGTTGATAGGAATTTTCGGGAAAATAACATTCCAACAATTAGGACAATTGGCAAAGACGAAACTACTGCAACGATTGACCATTAGTTTGATAGCGCTTGTGGTGCCCGTCAGCCAAAAATTGCGTAAGCAAATCAATGACGTGATTAATAACGCGGAGTTCAAAGGCCAACGGAATGCGTACCAAAACATGTTTAAATACGATCGGCCGCAATACGCTTTCCAATTGCCGCAGATTAACGAAGTTTACGATTTGATCACATTAAACCACGTGCTTTACGAGTCGATGGTGGAGTTGTCGCGGAAAAATTCAAGTAAATTACCGAATAAGGCCACGTTTTTCAACTCTCCATTGACATCATTGTCGTCGTTTGGAAGTAAAATCAAGTCGAAAAGTAAGCCTCGAATATTCAAATTATTTACGAAAAAACTTTTTTGTTTCTGTACTAAAATACAAATTTGTGAAAACAATAAATTTTAGTGACGGGTCAAGAAGAGACAAAAGACTCAAATGACGATGAATCGCAGCAACAGATGCAGCAGAACAAACAAATGGTTAAGACGAAAGAGGAATTGCATCGAAACGCGGAATACAAGCTCACGAAAATACTTGAAATGATTCGAACCAATTCCGACCACAAGACAATGTGCGAAAAACTCGAAGATTGCAACGAAGATCAGATGTCGAATGTGGTACGAACTCTGCTAACTATAGTGGATTCGTTGGCGAATGCTTTGAGCGGTGGGGCGAAGAATAAATTACTACAAAACTTGCATCACATCGAGATTTGGTCAGTGAATCGTTTGTTAGCCGGACTGCTGGGCGGCGAACGTATGATACTCGGAACTTCGTTGGAACCGGTTCTTGAATCGGTTGCCAAAGTATTGGGCGGTTCTTTAGCCGAATTGAAAACCGAGTCACCAAACGTTAAGCTTAGCAACGATAGGGCGCTGTATCTCATCGTCCGATTGCTTGGAAAGCCGTACGAAAATATATGTCCGCGAGTGAACTCAGTAAAGGTTGAGCGACGAAAGAGATCGCCGGGAAATAAAAAGGTTGACAGCGATTATGATTATCAAGCGCCAAATGCCGGCGGTTCTGATGACAATTCGGATGATAGAATGGTTAAGGCTGAAACACCTTTAGAAGAAGCTCCTCCGCCACCACCTCCTAAGTGCGAATTAATCAAAGATAATGATCACTTCAAAGCGGTTGCCGAAGGAAGAGATGGCGGAACTATTTCGATGTAACTATTAAAATGATTTTAACTCTTATAGTTTGAATTAAATTTATAATCACTAAATACAGACCAAAACACGAAGAAATTGCGGATGTGTTGCTAACTTTTGCGAAAGCGGATAACAAAAACATGTCACTAGAGGTGCCATTGTTTGATCGTAAGTTAAAATGGAGACTATCGAGACTTTTAGTTGGATTCGCGTCCGGAATACTCAAACAATTTGACGACAATTTGGAACCCGATATCTATAAAATAGTCGATACTTTCATTAAAGGCATTGACGTTTTATTACCGTCGAGTTCGCAAAGCTTAGCGATGGGTATATCGGGCACAATGGACTCCACACTCGTGTCGGTTGGCGTTTCGGTAACAGGTGTTCTGAGTATAGCACAAGGGAAGACAGTAAACGAAACGATAGCTCCAATGGCATCGTTGCTGAAGATTGACGCCACAACCAACGGAATAACCGCACCGATTCTCGACGCTATCACTACACTAATCAATAATGCGGGCAATTTAGGACCCAGGCTATTAAAAAAGCTTTTAGACTCGCTAATCGCTAATATAAGACCGATCTTTTATCTCATTCAAACATTGGCCAATTCTTTGGACGCTAACGACTTGAAAACCTTTGTGAAAGTTTTCGGTGGCATGTTGTTCGCTGCGGCAAAGATATCGGGGAATACCGATCAAGAAGTGTCGAGCTTAATATTGGCATTAAATAATACTTTAATTGCCGGACAATTGGATCAAATTGCGAAAACAATGATATCGGTGGGAGCGCCGATGAATAGCGCCATGCAGTCGAGCAATATCATAGTTCACGGCCACGTTTCTATGGTTATGATCAATTTCGATAAGCTTAAGACTAAATTGGGTTCAATCGCTCCGATTGTTATACCATTAGATGTTGTTGCGTATTCGGGTCCGGAAAATAACGCGTGGAAGGGTATGCGCAATAAGATTATGAATGTTTATCTTTTGTTTGTTTAAAATTGCCTAATTTTTTGTTTCGTTTTTTATGCGTTGTTCAGGGAAAAAATTGGACGAAATTTCAATATCGGAGTTATCCCAACTATTAGTGGCTACGAGTCAACGTATAGACTTATTGTTCACCGATCTTAGTAATGAATCATTTAATGGGAAGTTTAATATGGGACAGATTATGTCACTTATTCAAACGATATTCGGTTTCATCGTAAGCACTATAATATCGATATCGCACACGTTTGTCGATTTCGTGGATAAGGTATTAGTTATTCATTATATTTGTTACATGCTATAACTTTGTACTTGATTTTCGTGATATAAGAATAACTTAAAACTTTTTTGGCGATATATAACGAACTAAATTGTTAAGATTTATATTTTGAATAACAAAATCCACTAAAGATTATTAACGATACACCGGTATACGTTTATATTAACGGTATCAACATTAATAAACATTGTAAACTCAAACTTTTTTAAAAGCACGCAATCTATTATCACAAACTACAATCATTAAAACAAAACTTTTAGATTTAAAAAAGTTTCAATGTTTTTGACAACAGTGCCAGCAACAGTTCGCGACAACAGATAGCGCTATATTTAAATATAATAAATTATGATTATAATACTTAATTTAATTATAATAGTAACTAAATATTAAGCATGCATACTATAGGGAAGTCCAGTGTACTATTCGCAGAAAATGGCCACAGGAATCAATTGCGTGTCTCATCTGAGTCGTACGCTATCGCTGGTATCCCAAGACTTAGACCTATCGAAAAACAACACAATCAAACCATTTTCGTCGATCGAATTCAATCCGGAACTGAACACCCAATTGTTCAACCAATTAAGTTACGCATTTTCCAGTTACAGCACGCGAACGGGCGGAATGTACGCCGAAGTTGGCTTCACGGCAATAGCGTTGGCGTACGGCGTGGGCACCACAATCAACAACATCGCCAACGTTTTCTACGACTTCGGCCACTCGGTCGCCATCACCAATAAGTTTCAATTAATTCCGGGAACAATTGGCTCGATTCAGGAACAACTCGGAGCCGCGCCATCGAATAACGTGGATTCATCGATGGGCACGTTGGACGAGGATTCGTCGATTAAGGATAAAGTGGCCGCTAGAAGGAGAAAGTTAATTTTGCAGCACGAAAAGAGTGAGACGTATCTTAAAAAACACGGTAATTATTTCGACGACATGTAGTCCACTATTTCTAGATAAAATATAACGTGTTTTTGTTGGGTTTGTTTTAAAGGTATCGTTGTTGTTGCAACTGATAAAGGAGGCTCACATATTGGACAGTTTTACGACGAAGAAGACCTGCACACTGACACCAAAGATATAATCATGAACCAAGTGACCAATATATTGCTGCAGCGAGAGATTCAGCAGGAGATGATGGCTGCGGATAAGGGCAAGAAGATTGAACCGATTACTTTTGAGGTGCCATACAATAGTTTCAATACATTTTATAAAGCGAATAATATTTTGTGCGAAATTGTTATTATTTTTAATGTTAATACTTTATATTTAAGATTGAAATAATTATAAATGGGATTAAAAAGAAAATCAACGTTACATTGTCGACGCTAATATCGGATGAGAAGGATGGCGAAGATCAAGGACCGAGTAGTGCTTATCCCGGACCACCTGTGGATGAATTCGCCATAACTAATGATAAACTTAATGAATACACCCCTTATGGTCATCAGACTTGTCTTCAATGGCGCGAATCCGCTGCTAAAAAAATGGTTTCCTATCCGGAAGTGTTTATTCCTCGATGTCTGCCCGATGGAACTTACGAAGTGGAACAATGCGATCAAAGCGCTGGTATTTGTTGGTGCGTTAATGAAAATGGTCAGCAAATTGTTGGAACAATGACGCGACTAATGAAACCTAATTGTGACGCTTTCCGAAAGCCATCTTCTGGAACGTCCAGTAATTTCATAAACATTTGATTATTGATTATTTGAAAATACTTGATATAAATTTGTTAATTGCCAGAACAAACGCCTAAAGATGCAAACGATAATCCGGAAGAAAATGAGATCGATATCGGTTCGAAATACGTAATTGGGCCAAGTCTTCAAGAAAAAGAAAAGTCCGAATCTAATTTAAAAACCATTAAAGACTACGAAACAAGTAAAACATTTACAATTATTTTAAAGTTTATTATAACTTTTTAACAAAAAAAAATCTAATTATACAAAAGGTGAATGCTTTCGCGAGCAGAGACACAGAGAATTACTAAATAAGCGTAAAGTTTGCGCTGCCGTTGGCGTGTTTGTGCCCGAATGCACAGACGATGGCAGTTACGCTGCCGTTCAATGCGATAAACGCACCAGTTTTTGTTGGTGCGTTACCAAAACTGGCAAAGAAATACCAAACACCGGGCAAATCGGAGAAGAGCCGAAAAATTGCGCAGAAGTGCAACAGAAGTATTCGGTGACCAAAGACAAACAGTGGCGCTTTGTGTCGTGGACTTACTTGTGGGCAATCACGCGGAAATGGCAAGAACTAACGCATTTGAAAGTGTTATCCGCTCGTCGTTCGGATCCAAACTATAAACACAAACCAAACGGAACTCTCGTACGTTTACCCAAATCATCTGGATTTGATAATTCGGTGATGTTCTGCGCGAAAGAAGCGGCAGGACCTAACCTACCATCGCCTTACGAAGTATGGACTCAGATAATGTACTCAGAAAATCCAAACTTTAATCGATCGCAGTACGAGATACCATCGAAAGAATTAAACAGATTAGCGCTCATTAGACTACCGGTCGGAAACGGCCAAACAATTCAAGTGCCATTAGTTTCAGTGATCGAAGCATTTCCTGCGGCTCAAGACTTGTACCGCAAATTTAACGGTGACGTCGATAAGTTAGAGGAAGTTTTACAGAATATGAGAATTGATTGGAAGGTTCTGTTAGCGGCGAGAAAGAGTTCCGCCACTCATGATGAAGAAGTGAAAGGTAGACCATCGGGTGTGTTCGGTGACGGACACATGAATATGGTTTCGGCGCAGAAAATGTGCTTTTGTTACGGTACGCCTAACAGCGGATCTGTCGTCAACTCTGGAAGTTTTGGAAAGAGTTCCGGTTCGGGAGGATTTGGTTTTGGCAGCAGAGGATCGGCGCGAATGCGCTCGTCTTCAGTTTCAACGAATACATCTTCTGGTGGAAATGATGAAGAAGGTAACATAGCGTATAGTATTAAAAACGATTTATATTAAAATTAAATTTAAATTCAGAAAAAATGCTACGCTCCAGTGCTGATGATTCGGACAAAAGTTTGCATTCAGAACAGGCACCCAATGGTGCGGCGGCTTCTATTATGAACTCAGTTGTCCAGACTATTACGCAAACGAATCCAATACGATTGTTGGCCAGCACTGACTTATCACCGATTCTTGAAATTAAAGGCATAAATATGTATAAAATTAAAGCTCCAGTAGACTTCTTTTCGAATTCATTTTTCGATCAATTCTGCACCAAAGTTGGAATATCTAAGGCTGATCTTAGCAAAGAAGTGGGCGTTGATGTGAGCAAACCGGACAAATCAGATGCGATGATTAGCGTCGGAACTTTGATAAAACTTGGAGTGAAGTCAACGCTAAGAGTTGGCGATTATTTAAATTTTTTCGGCGTCGATCTATCGAAACCAATGGCGAATTACGACGCGTACATGATTGAGGTATTCATATTCATATCTGTTTTACAATTGCAAGTTTTATTTCAATAAATATGTTTGCCGTTTCAGTCCGTTAAGAAACCAGTACAAGTTGCAGATGTTTTTCTGCAAAAAGGTATGAACGAAGGTGTAAATCAAGTGACAAATTACGTGTCGGAAAAAGGCGGACCGATAAATGCGATTTTAGGCGCTGTTGGATACGCTTCTGGAACTGATGTCGGAGACGAAGCCAGCAGAAGTGTGTCTCATTTTTTTTGTTTAGCATTCGATTTTGTAATACTTATTGTTATTTATTAAATAGCCATCGCTGGTATACCAATGAAGATCTATACGATTCCAAGTTTTATAGAGGAACGGGTTCTAAACTTGTTTAAAATTATTGAAACCGCGTTTAAAATGATTAAAGTGACGTATGACCAACTGATATCACCAAATTCAATCATATATACGTATACAAAGTAAGGTTTAAAAAACTAAAGTATAGGAAATCAAAAAAAATTTATAATAAAATCTTGAAATCTAGTCCAATATTAAGTTTCGTCGAAACTGTATTAAGCTTTATAAAAATGGTATTAGCGGGTCAATGGTTACAAGCGATAGTCGATTTAGTTGGACAATTTATTGGTGAGCAAAACAACGCATTAATAACCGCTAATATCCTAATAATTACATAATTTAGGTCCAACCGGACGGGCAGTGGTGTATATAATAGCGGCGCCGATAACCACTATGCTAAACATGGTATTTGGACCAATGTTATTGATACCGAAGATATTATTGTATGGCGACGGAGACATATTTGATAGATGTTTGGCTATTCCACCAGTTATTATTCAAATGGCTGGCGGATTGTTTAAGCCAATATTAATGATCATCGAGCCATTCACGCGATGCATACGTTTTCTGGTGACGGGTGAGTTTGCCCCATCTTTGAGCGCTGGTCTGGACATATCTGCGAGTTATGGTATTAGTATACACGGCGGTGCTTACAAAAGTAAGCCGAATGCCAGTGCAGGACCAAAACCAGCGAAACCGAATCAACGTTCTAAAAGGTCACCAGATCCTGGTGACGACATGTCTGGCGATAGTGAACTAAGGGAAGGCGACGATCAATCTCAAAGCAGTAACCCTGATATACAAACTGCGGAGAGATATCAAGGCGGACCACCTCCTGGTGGATATCGATTGGGTGTACAGCTAGATGTGAGAGCGGACTTGAATACCGATGCGATAGTCTCCAGAATACTGTTGATTCCCGATTTTCTTCTCAAAGCTGGTGGCAGTATATTCATACCATTTGCGTCCGTATTGGCCCCTGTTTTACGGGCCATCCATGAAATTGTTTTCGGAACCGGTAATTTAAAATTAAAATTTAAAAACCCATTTAATTAATTGTTTTGTTTTTAATAAACAGCCGATTTATTCAGCCGAGTGATGGCTATTCCCGAGATGTTTTCTGGAGTTGGTTTTATCGGTCCGATCGCCGATATTTTAACCGCTTTACTACCTGTGATAAAACTTGCGCGAACAGTATATAGAGGTGAAGATTTTTCGTTAATTACTATAATAATATAAAACATTACAATTTAACTGATATGTTTAGGCGAATTAAGCGCACTCGAAATCGTAATGCAAGGACCAAATCTCGTTAAACAAATGACCGGCGGAATCATACAAACGTTAATTAGTGCGCCGATGACTATAGTCAACTCGATGTTCTCGTTTTTTAAGGGAAGCGGTGGTATAATGTCGATGGCAAAAATACAATATTATGGAGAAGCGCCGACAACTGGAATCGGAGCCGCAGTCGAGTTCAAAGTAAAACGAATGAGCGACAAATAATTGAATTAATTCAAAAATGATTTACGATTAAAAATAATTTCTTAGGCTGAAGCAGGTTTTTTCACCGATATTTTCGGTATGTTCTTTGGCGGTTGGTTTTTGCAGTATATCGAAGCTATTGGGCCGATCATGTCGTTTGTTTGCGCGATGTTTAACGGAATATTAGGCAATCTTCTGGATCCGGTCAAGTTTTTGGATCTCGGAATAAATATAGCAATGCAACCGTTGAAAACATTTATGATGGTGTTTAGCGATCAGCCAAAGATGTATAAAGCGTCCAGCGATCAGAAAATGTTTTTGATCGCAACCCTCGGCGGTCAAGATCCTGATCCGCTCAGAGAATGTGGTTTTGATGTCGGTATGGAATGCTTGAAAATTATTTTCTCATCATTATTATAATTTGTTAATTATCGGTCATATTATAGGCAAAATGGCATCGAGTGGTATAGATGTGGCGTACTTTCTTGTGTCGGGCATTAAATTGCTGAAACCGGAACAAAAGAAGTTGTTCGACAATCAGGAACCGTCTCATTTGTTTGAGTTAGGAATTGACATCAAATTACTCATCAAAATTGATCTGAGCGTGAGATTAGTTTTAGAGTGAGTTTACAAAAACGAAATAACCTAAAATTATTATATGTAATATTAAATGTTAACGTCGTTTAGAAGCGGTTTATTAGAGGCAAATCAGGACAGACTTCGCGATATGGGTATCGATACGTTTAACATTATGAATCGTGTTATGCGTAATTCAGTGGAAGATAAGTTCAAGCTGATGATGGCTGGCATTAACCTAAAGATCATGTTTAAGGCCGGTATTGATCCTCCGTGGCTGTTGAGCGCTGGAGTCGATGCCATTAAGGATGACGTATTTAAGAGCATTAGTTTCGATAAACGAAGTTTGAAGGACGAGAATAATATGAAAAAGATTGGCGTCAATACGATTAAGCTTTCGTCGAAATGTATAACTTATTTTTAAAGCTTACTGTTGTTGTCCGTAATTTAACAATTTTTTTGTTGTGGTTAGCTATTGATCCGCAAACATTCGCCATGAAAGGTGTTGAGGGTTATCCGAAGGAAGTGATCAAAAGTCAGATAGGAATTAATCCCGAAAAGTTAATGAATTCGATGTGCTCCGGTTTGGACTCTACAAAGACCAGTAAAGCTGGCGTCGATGTAAAAAAGATGATAGCGGCTGGTATTGATCCAAAACTATTGCTTACGGGAGGATTGAGGGGTAATGTTATACATTATGATCAACAAAATGTAATAAATTTATAAAATAATTTGATGTTAAGCTGCTCTAAATGGAGATGTGTCGAAGGCATCGCTGTTACGCGTTGGTATCGATTTGGACATTGTTTTGTCTCTGGGCATCAATATAAACATATTGTTAGACGTTGGAGCAGCGGTTCTAAACCCAGTGTCTCTAATAAAAATGGGAATCGATCCGCAAAGAGCATTAATTGTATATATAAATATAATGGCGATAAATTCATTTTAAAGTTAAATTAAATTGAATACTTATTTTCATTTAGGGAGTGCTATCGGCTGTAGGACTTGATTCACTTACGGGCGGATTAGACGCCGATAACGCGAGCGCAACAATCGGTTTCATATCATCGATCTTTATGCTGCTTAAACAGATATTTAATCTGTTAGCGTTGGTGCGAGTGGTGCCTATTCTTGGACCATTGCTTGTTGACTCGAATGGCAAATTCTATGGCATATCTGCGATAGTGATGTATAATATAATAGGTGTCGACATGAATCGCGGTGTATTAGGTTTCGCAAAGAAAGTAGCGACTGGTCATTTCACGTTAGCCGAGTTGCTAAAACTACTCAATCCCATACGACTTTTAAAGGTATTTGGTTGACGAAAACCAATTTCAGAAGTTTTAAATTTTAGCTTATTATTAGACCGTATTTGGATTGTCAGTCGATGCAGGAGTCCATCTAAATGTTAATTTAGACACTGGTAGTGGTGACCCGCGAAAACCTGTCGATGAAGATGACCCGAAGAGAAAGAATAATGATGGCGATGATGGCACTAAATTGAAGGCAATGGGTGACGAAGAAGAGGAAGAAGAGACCAAAGAGACCAAAGAGACCACAACGAAGAAGCCCAGGTTTAAAGCTGCAGCCACTTCGAAACCAAAAGCGAATAGAAAGGCTACAACAAAAAGGCCGGCAATGATTGGAGCATTTTTTGATTAATAAAGTGAATTAAAAATAATTTTATTTTGTAAATATTCTCTGTTAAAAGTTGTTTTAGTTTTATATTTTTATAATAAAGTTTATTTACAATTACTTTGCGTTATTTTTTACACTGAAACTTCAGGGAAATATAAATATTTGAATAATAAATATAAAAAAAATTAAACTCAATATCAATATCTCGCTTGTATTAATGTCCATAAAGCAGTGACCGAAAGTTCCGTTGTCGAGCCAAATCAACTTCTGGCGAAATTTTATACTTATCTGCGAATGGAAATTCAACTAAATAGTCGACATTGAATTTTTCGTACCATCGCATTGGTATCTGCTCCTGATATAGTTCTTCGTTACCTTCCACTGGTTGTAAGATTTCATTTAATTTATATAACTTATAAATTTTTAATATTTAAAAAACATTCAAGAAAAACTTGTTACCTAAATTAAAACTTGATTGAGATTTTACAATTATTATTATAACGTTCAAAATACACGTTATTAACAAACAGGACGCACAGTTAAACGAATTCGCCATTTTTATCAAAATTTTTAATTTGAGTTTATTTTTTATTATAATTAATGCAAGATAAATGTTAGGTAGTTTTTTGTTTTAGCCAGTTATTTTCGATAAGAATTAAATTATTATAAGTTATTGAATGAATAATAATTGAATGGGAAAATATGAAAAACATAGGGGAATAATTCACAGGTGCATATAATTGAAAATTAATATCTTAAGAAAATTTTGCTTCACGATAACTAGAACTCTCAACAACAGGTGTTTTTAGGAGGTAGGAGTTCAGAAAATTTAAAGCAAATATGCAATTTTAAATAACATTTAAGTTGATGATTTTTAAATTTAAGCCAAATTAAGTTATAAAACAATAATTACTTAATTGTTTTAATTTTACACTTATTTTTGAATCATAAGAGAAAGCGCGCATAGTGTAAATGGAGGATAAAGCGATCAAAATACAAAAATGGTTCATAAATTATTAGAATTGCTTTAATCATAACTTTTATTAATTATCTGTATTATGTCCATCTTTCCCATTAAATAATTTTTGGATATAGATGTTATAACCGATAACGACTGCCTCTATCTATAAGTTTATCCCTCTGTTTTAATATGTTCTATAAATCAATAAGATATGTGAGTAAATTAAGAATAAACAAGAATTACTCACTGCTACGTGCGTTGCCAACACTATTTATTTTTCTGTTTTGTAAACAACTATTCTCAACCCGTTATAATTTTACTATTATAACAATTCATATTGTTTGCCTTACCCGTTATATCCTTATCCTTATTATATAGAGAGGAGAGAGAGAGATCATTCTTTTAGTATAATAAGGAAAAGGATGATTAAGTTTCCCAATTTTCCACTTATTGTATTAATTTTAAAACAACAATAGAATTAAAACTGATGTGTATGTATCACACGTCTACACAATAGTTATAGACTCAATAGTTTAATATTATTATTAGTCATATTTTATTAGTATAATACTAGTTTAAGAAACCCGCTTCGCGGGAATTAAAACATTTTTAGTTCTTTATTTCGCTCACAAAAATAACAATAATGTTTATTGCTATCAGCCCGTACAACGTATATAGCATAGTCGCAATAAGTTATATTGTTCAATTGTTGAATCAGATTACTTTTCTTGTGTAATTCAACAATGCTCTATAATGGTTAAAATTTATTATGCAACATTCGAGAAACTGGCATATTATAGTATTGTTGGAGAACGTGAAGGAGAGAGAGAGAGAGAGAGAGAGAATCAAGAAGTGGTCACAAATATACGTTATTTATTTTAACATTTTTATCAATAATAGATAAAATTGCTTTTGCATTACAAGTTTTAATTTACAAATAATATAAAAGAAATTTTATCTATTTTTTTCATTAAGCACTATTAAGGATCTACAAGGCAACGAAAAAATTTCAACTCCTTCAGAGCTGGTTTTAAATACACAACAAACATGTCTGTTATTAATAATTATAATGTATTTAATGATTTAGATCAACAATTGGTTAATAATATTAGATTATTTTATTTAACTGGATATGATTTATTATTAGTAACATTAAATAATACAGTATATCGTTATAATCTAAGTAATAAACGATTGAATGAATTTGAAGAGTTTTGTGAAAATCAAGTGATTATTGAATTTGATTGCAGTGAATATCACTTTATGGCACTCACTGATAATGGGTTTGTCTATAGTTGGGGTGAGAATTTGTGTGGACAATTGGGTAATGGAACTAAAGATGACTGTTCCGAACCAAAATTAATCAACTATTTGCGTAATTATTTTATAATTTCAATTAATTGTGGTCAAATGCATTCATTAGTTTTGACACGTAATAATGAAGTGCTTGGGTTTGGTTGTAACAGTTATGGAATGTGTGGTAGTGATGACGAGCGCAATCAATTAATACCATTTAAAATCTCAATGCCCAACAATAATAAAGTGATTGCTATTTCGTGTGGTTATTATCAT
>JAQIXJ010002035.1:0-17389 GCA_034700185.1 Phthiracarus laevigatus | reverse complement strand
ATATGACTTTTCATGACCTAACAAATGCTTCTTAAATGTATTAATTTTCAATGAATAGTAAATAAAATTTATTAAAAGTCTATAAACTGGGTAATAAAAAAAATGTTAAAGTCATTATCGTCGCGGCCTTAGTGATGAGCAGCAAAGAGCGGACTTTGCATATTACTAGAGTCAAAATAATAGCATTTATAAACGGAGCCTAACGACTCCAAACTATGTGATTCGTGCAAATATACCAATTATATGCTTAGAATTTATGAAATAAAAATTTTGCTATAAATCCTATTATTTTGATTCTATTTATTAGTGTATATAAACGTACCAAAAATCCCCAACAAAAATGAATAAGAATTAAATAACATCTTTTTAAATAATTAATAAGCAAAATCCGCTTATCAAGATTAATTTATATGAATATATAATATAAGCGGAATAATATCTATTTATATTTTAATAACAATTGTCTAAAATGCATACAAAATTATCAAACTGTATATTTTTTTATGAAAATAAAATGTTTTGATCAGAATTATATTGATATTTTTTCATGGAAAACACCTAATATAAATGCGAACATTAAAATAGTTTTTAAAATAGTAAATTTTATAAGAAAATTTTATAACACTGCTAAATAATTTTTAAAAGTACGTCGATTTTATCATTTGAGAAATTATTATTTTTGTAAATATTTGTTTTCCGGCGAACAATAGAATCATTGTTCAAAAGGTACTTAATGTTCAACAAGATTTATAAAGTACAACACACGTTGAGTCCAGTAAAAAGGATTTAACGTGTGCTTTTATTTCGATTAAAATGTTTCGGTTGAATATTAAAAATTATTTGTTTTATAGGAAAAAGGTTTGAATTTTGAAATTGATGAAAAGCTTACCGCTACAAATCTGTTATTTTATTATTGAGACTTTGTTATCTATTTTAAGAGTGTTTCGAAAAAATATTATTAGTAGGGTTAAAATAAACAGATTAAATCGTAGGAACAAAAATTGTAGTTTCTAACTTCTTTAAAATTAAAATTCCTTTACTTTAATTTTTTTTGAAAATTATATTGATAAGAAATTATATTTTAACGTCATAATGATAAATATTATTATATGTTTGATAATTCTGTGTATTCTAAGTGGCGGAATAGTGCCCACACCCTTAAAAAGTAGGGTGATTTATGCAATTTTTAAAATTAAAAAACAAATTTATTAGGCGTTGTATGATATACGTGTAAATATTGTTGTAAAAAAGGTCCGTTAATAAAACAAATATTACATCTAAGAACAATGTAAGCGAATGGAGGAAACCGTTTACTTTCTGGCTAAATAAGATGCTAATATTTATTACTTAATTATTATTTATTTTCCATTATTTAGTGTTAATGAAATTAAATCTCGACATATATTATACATGTATCACTTAAAATATATTTTGAATTCCAACAATAAAACTAAAGCGCGAATACTAGAATATTTCGAAAGTTTAATTTTCAAAAATAATACTTAGATGTATCAGAAACAACTCCCAATTTATTAAATGGTTTAAATCAGAATTATAGCTTCGATAAACCATATTGTTTTATATTACGAAACTAATAAAGCTCAAATGCGTGAACTAGAAGTTTATTATTTTTTGAAGTTAAAACCCATTTCAGCTTCAAAACAAACAAGAACTGTGATTTAAGTCAGGGAACTTAAGATATAATCACTAGTTTAATTCTTGTTGATAAATTATAGATTTTCTAAATCTTTTTATGGAAAATAATCGGAATTAACCATTTACAGATTAAAACAAGAAAATATGAAAAAGTTTTTTGCATATTTTGTAATATCTTAATAAAAAAGCAAATAGTTAATATGGCTAACAAAAGAAAATGGAATTGGGTAATATTTTAAATTTATGAAGCCGCTTGAAATGCTTTTATAAGAATTTTATATATAAAAATAAAAAAGGAAGAGAGGAGGAATTTAAATAGCATTTAACTTTTTAAAGTGCTCCAAAGTATGTAAAATTCGAATATATGATACCTTTAAAATAAAATCATAATTTTTTCAAAATCTTTTCTACGAAAATATTCACGGAAATAAATCTTAGTTTTGTTGAAATTGCTCTGGAATTTAATTTTCTACTTTTAACCCACTTTTTTCTGTCTGGCTTTTAAGAGTCTATTTATTTTTTTAATCCAATAAACTAAGCCCCAGAGGACACCTCCATTCTCATCTCATTTCTGAGGCCATCATTTCTGTCACATGACTCCTTTTGTCCCTATAAAAGGGACCGCTCTTTCCATTTCTCTTCCTATCGCTTCGTGGTCTCAAACACTTCAATCAAAATCCGATTTGTCAACTAATCAATAACGAGTTTATCATTTCGATTTTTAATTTTTTAATTAAAATAAAGTTTTTTCATTTCGTTTCAATAGTCTCATTCATTCATTCACTCACTCATTCATTGATTTTTGACAACAAAGGTAACAAAATAGTGATGTAAATTATATTAACTACCGGTAGATGTTCACGTGATTACAACTAGCTTTAACTAAGCTCATTACATTTTATTTACAGTTTTGAAATATTTATTACTAAAAAAATAAAACATATAGAAAGTCGAAAAGCTTATGGCAGAACTTTTTCCTAATTAATGTAAGTTTATTTGCTAAATGTGATCGAAAAATTTGTAGATAAATAACATTGTACAGTATTCTAACATTAGTTGAATAGCTGAAAATAGTTAAAATAAAATTTGAAGTCAACACAAAAGTCAATGTTGACAAATGTGAGCTTTAAATCTATTTTCGACAATTCTGAAACGAATCATTTTTTTTGTAGTTCAACATTCAACGAATTTCGAAAGTTGATGACATTATTTGACAAAAAAAACTTATATATAAACTTAAATAATATATATATATATATATATATATATATTTGTTTGTGTGACGTGTAAAGCATATAATATATACGGATTTACTAAAAATAAGTGATTTATCAGTAATGTCCATAGCAATATAGCAATATACCAATATCTGTATTTGTATGGCGCGAATCGCCAAATCAAAGCTCAGCAATGCGTATAACAGCTTATCAACGTTTTCTTGATTTCGTGATGGACACATCAATTAAGACAACGGTATAGTATGTGTGTTATCGTATGGCTGAATATGTCTTTGCTGCGCAATACACAGATCACACACACACACACACACACACACACACTAAAGCTAATTCTCTCTCCTTTACTACCATTTTGGCAAAATGCTGATTACAGTTGATTAAATGTAGGGCTTATTTGTCGACGGACTAACGCGCGCAACACTATCTTAAAGAATTCGTATGCCTCTAACAAAAGAGTATTTTCTCTGTCAAATTCTTAAATTGCTTTGATGACGATGACAGTGAATTACCTCTAACTCCCTTTGCGCTCCCATTTATACACACACTATTACCTCTTAATATGGGTCTATCAAAGTTTATTGTTTTCGCTATTTATACATAAAAGTGGTATACTATATCACTAAAACATTTTACTGTGCATAAATTTTTAATATGGCTTCTAAATTTTTGATAATATTATATAAAATTAATAAACCATTAACGTTTATTGATTTCGATATTTAATGAATATTAAAACAAAGAACGCAACAAAAAACGATAGATTTTTAAGTTTTAAAATATTATAACACTAAATGGATTATAAAATCTAAAGATTTTTAAGTTAAACCTCTATGTACGAACACACAGACAGGCAGTGTCAAAACCATAAGCTATACCTTTATAAAAAAAAGTAACTAAAAATATTTCTTTTGACATTATGCTTTACAATGAACAAAATGAATAAAATAGTAAGATAATCGAAACTTTGAATATAAAACTAGACTTCGTTTTAGTAATATTTAAATCCCATTAACAAAAATGCTATAATAACTAATTTAATATAGAATATACAGGGCAACAGTATATCTAGTGGAATATGTTGGCTTTAACTAAGTTTTGTAGACTCCACACTTAAAAATTATGTGGATTTTTTCCCGTATAATTTTCTTTTTCCAGTAAAATATGCTAAATTATTCTTATACTAATTTTAATTAACTTCTAAACTGGTTTAGATAATTCATAGAAAGTTTTATCAGACATTGTAATTAACGTACTGATACTGCCAATATTTTGTTTAATAAATATTCTTACTTGAGAATTATTTTCTGGCAGTTTTAAACTTATTGTTTTAGATAATGTTTAAAAAAGTTAGTTATTGATAAATGGAGCGACAACACACAACTTTAAACTTAGCTTTCAAAATCAGATAATTGGTTAATTAGAAAATAATTTATATAAAAAAAAGATTATTAATTAATTATTAAAACCAATAATACGATGAATATTAATTAATAAAACTAAACTCCAGAGAATAAAGTTATATATATAAGAGAAAATAAATATAAAATTTCTCTTATTTGCAAAATCTCATGAGTTTACGTTCTTATATTACTAAAATCTATGGTTGATTAAAATCAGAATTTTTCCTAAATAAAGAATCTTTTACTAACAACATTTTTTACTTAAGAAAGCTGATTAAAAGCAAAGCAGAATCACCCTAAAACAAATGTTTCGCTTTATAAATATGAAAAAGTTAGGGAAAATCTCATTTTTAACTTGAGCTGCCATTTGCGATGCGAACGATTCGCAGGCACATCGCTTGTAATTGTTGTTAATGCAACTCTCGTTCGTCCTCTGAGAGTTGCACTGTCAGCGTCGCTCAGACTTTAGCGCTTCATTTATTGTTAAAGTGAATTACTCGCCCAAAAGTTACGAATAAAAATAGTGATTCGATTCTAAGATATTACTAATTAATTAAAATCAATATTTGTTTCACAAAATCCTAAGAAATAAATTCTATTACAAACTCTGATTTACTTAAAGTTAATCACTCACATCAGTTTTAAAATTACTGGACATCAATTTTTTTGTCTAATGTTTAAACAAATAATTCGCATTATTTTATCATACATCATGTAATAAATACCATACCTATAAAGGTAGTATATATAAAGTTAGAAGGCTTGCCTAACAAAAGTATAAACCGTTGACATCTTTGTGTAAAACCCAATAATTTGAAAATCGCACAAATATTGATCACATGCCCTAACCTTTTCCATTCACGCGTACTTTTCTATTATTCATAAAATGGATAATTATATTGCGAAATTGATGAATTATTTATCAAAAAATAAATTTTTAAATAATCTGTTTAAAGTTTCTTATACTGGAACAAATTTGACTATATATAAGAAATATGAAACTTGAACTGTCTATCTCAATCGATTTTAATTGAACTAAGCATTGCGCAAACATATTAAGTTATTGAGCAATAAAAATCGTGCGATTAACTCAATACTCTTCTCAATATTGTCTCTAAAAGTGCGGAAATGAAAGTCTCGCGTGAAACCCACTCAATATGTTGATCACTTTGTTTTTATTTTTCGCAATTACAATCTTCTAAATAGTTTAACCAAAAGTTGTATAATAAACGCAAAAATGTTTTCTGCAATTTGAATTTTTGCCTAAATTTTGTTATATTTATGCTTTAGTATCCACTTTCGTGGATTCATATTTTCAAAGCAATTACTGGCGAATCGCGTTTAATTTGCATATCCATATATATTTGTTTAAGCCAAACATTTGGCTAATAGAACATATGAAATAAAATCGCAAATATTAAAGATCGCGAAAATATAAAATTTTTATCTCCTCTACTCTTCTGTTTATAATGTTTATATATTCGCTGATAAGCGACAAAACTTGAGGCTCAAAATCGGCGAGCATTAAACTATTATTATTTAGGCGCTAATAGAACTACAAAGAATCATCATTTGGAGCGATGAGTGGAGTATTTAAATATATGATATACGAAAAGTATGAATAAATTTACATTAAGCAGTTTGTTTGATAGTCGGCGTAATATTTGCTTTTTTCGTTTTTTAATTTTCGCATTCTATTCGCGAATAAATAGATATAATTCAATTTCCCCCACACACACACACAAACTTCGAACGGGAGTAAACCATATATATAACTCTTTAAATGAATTTTATCGCTTTCGAATATTTTTATAATATAATCTAAAGATTTTTGCTTAATATATTATAATGGTGAAAAGATTCTTAATAAAAGCGGATGTGCTCTAACTGTAAGAGACATTTATTGACACGCAAAAAAGTAAAATAAAAGAGCGAACATTTTTTCTTGATGCACTGCATGTGTTTGTATGTGTGGGTTTGAATAGAAAATTTTTCTGTGTCTGTATAATAAATTGGTAACTTTTTTCCTTTCGAGTTAATTAAAAACAAAACACAAAAAGAAGTTATGTGATTAAATGTAAATATTTTCTTTATTGAATTTATGATGGAACTCTTTTTTTGGTAGTCTTAAATTTATTTTAAAAAACGGTAAATTTAATTAAATAGATAAAGCTTACAGCTAAAAGATACAGCGCGGGCAATAAGCTAATAAAAGTTCGTTAACTATTTTACGATCTTAGGATAATTTTTTGGTTTTCTCGAGTAATCTTTAGGAAATAGAATTACCCATATCAATAACGCTTTGCATATTATTTCAAATTGCGTATAATTTAAATTAAAAAGTATCTATTAAAAAATTATTAAACCAATGCGTTATCGAAAAACAATTAAACATTGTATGTTCACAAAATTCATTTATAATATGTAATTCAATCAAAAATGATTTATTGATGCTTAATTAGAAAAATTGCAAATGTTATTTGAGTCCGTAAGTAAATGACTATAAATTGTTTTGGAGGAACTATCGATTCGCATAATTATCACAATCAATTAAGTCCCACCAACGCATAACAGATTTTCAAATTAATTAAAAAATTTATTTGATTTCCTTTTTACAGCTCAACTAACATTGCATGATTCATTAATAATCGCTCATTATTTTATCAAATATTGATTCACTCAATTCGTGATATTGATTTAAGTAACAATTAAGCGATTTAATAAACAAAAAAACGAGACAATATGTTTTGAAACTGTTTAAAAACTAGACAAAACTTGGTTTACTATTTTAAAGACGTGCTCTACTTTCTTGACAGCGGAGAAAACAAAATAAAATTGTCTGTTGACTTGTCTCGACTTCGTTAGTGGAAGATGCGTTAACAGCCTCTTACGACTTATGAAGAGCAAAACATGTTTGCATTATTTATTTTAAAACAATTTTTCGCGGAAAAATTTACTGTTAGATGCAAATAATTGAAATGTCACGAATCACTAATAAAAGCCTTCAGCGTTGTCTCATTAAAACAAATAACTTTACATTTTGATTATTATTGTTATTGTTATTCACGTAAGTAATCCAAAAAATAAAATAAGAAATCTTTAGAAACAAATTTCAGCACTAATTTAATGTATTTCGTGTACGCTTTTTTAGCTTCAAGTTTCTAACGCTATAAATATATGCAAAAGTTAGGCGAATGAGTAAAAGTTTCTCATTCCCTCACTAAATATAAATTCAACGATTCCTTCCAGTGATGAATAGCATTGTGCTTCGATAAATGCATCTTAACTCGGGTCAATTAGGCTTCGCGAAAGCTTCTGGAAGTCTCATCAACCCTGAGGTAACAGATCATTAAGTTTCATCTTTTCAGTGACAGTTGCATAAGGGATAAGCGGCGCTGATGTTTAACGATGCATCCAAATTCTAGTATTGGTTCATTCGTTCGCTTCCTGTATTGCTCACTCCATCATTTTGCTAATCCAGTATTATGTTAATGCTATTAAGTCTAGTTAATTATTCTGTATTAATTTGTAATCATTGGCTATTTCGCTGATAGTGTGCTCAGTAAATAAAGATAAATAAGTGTTTATCACCAATTTTTTTTATTGAACGATGCTAATCAATTGCAATGTACGATGTTTAGAGTATGTTCCGGAGTTTTTCTCTCAAAAAATGAATTTATGTAGATATACGAAAAGAAAGGTATGAAAAAAATTTTACATCTAAATGCAAAACACAGCCGTTCGATGATAAAGAATATGGTAATTCTAGACAAAATTTGAACAGATAATCGACAAAAGATAGTAATGTCTTTTCAATTTAAATATGCTGAAAGAGGAAAATAAAAAATAAAACTTCACTCTGAATGCACTGCAGAATTTGTAAATTATTCGTACGATTATAAAGTCGTGTATTTAGAAAATAAAAACTGAAAGATTTTTTTATTTATATGCTAAAAGAAAAAAATTAATTTATTCAACAGAATTTTTGGAGCAAAATGAGAAGATAAAAATCATTAAAAAATGATTAGGATTATAAAAAAATTATCAGTAACATGTTTCAGTTGGCTATGACGATGAATCTTATTTTACTTAAGAAACCAAATTTATTTAATTTAAACCAAGGAACAATATTTAATTTTTGTTCAATTAAATGTCAAAGCTTTTAGGTATGGTTGTCATATTTTCGCAACAATTATTTTTATTGTTAAAATTCTTTCTCTCTTTTTTGGTATCAAAACCCATTTCTTTAAAACATGCAGTCCTATAGAAAAACAAAGAAGATAAAAGTACTTCAAAGTTTAAAAAATTTATTTTATATCTATCAAACAAAGCGTAAACAATAAAAATTGCTAAATTGCAAATACTTAAAAGTTTGAGGTACTGCTAGAAGTGTTTTTCCTAAAATTTTAAAGTGATTTTGTTGTTTTTCACCTCAAAAGAGTTTAGAGCAAACAAAAGGATATACCAATCATAATAAAAGAAAGTAGAATATAAATTTAATTGTAACGATGCATATATGCCTAATAAAAATTTTAATGACGTATCCATAAAAATGTGTCCCACAAGAAATGGCGTATGTTTTCATTTAATTTCTAGGTATAAACCGAAAGCATTATATGTGATAATAAAGTAGTGTCTCTAAAGAAAGGGCAACAGAAAAATTGTGAATCAATGCACACACGATATACAATGAATATTACACTTCGTTTGCGAGAAATAGATTGTGTGTGTGTGAGAGAGTGAGAGAGAGGAGAGAGTAATATAGCATTTTTATCTTTTAATGCCTCAAAAGACATGCTTAACAAACTGAACAAACTGTACGCAATCAATTCACTGATACCCAAATGAGTTTGATTAGCGATCCAATCGAACACACAATCATCTTTTATTGTTGGCCACTATTTCAATATTTATATGTACATTTGTGAATAGAAATAGAATTATCTGAACCAAAAAAATAATAAAAGAGTTTAGAGTTTGTATTGCATGTTTTTATAACCAAATTATCACTAATTAAATTTATAGATATTTTTCCATTTCACACAATTTTTCTAATATATTTATATACTGTATAAATCACTTTCTACGGCGCATTAATTAATCGAACAAATAATTATAAGTTAATTAATATGCAAATATCCGTTTTGTTCGTTTGCATTTGTATTATATAAATAAATTCCGAAAATGTTAATTTAAAGGAACTATAAATTAAAAAAAAGTCGGAATTCATTGTATATTTACCGTTAATCTAAATATGATTATATCTATAGTTTAGGCATGATTAAAACGAGTGGCGCAAAAGTTTTCTATTTATAAACTAATTGCTAGAAAAGGCAAAAAAATAACCCGAAAAAAACTTAATTAAAAAATAAGAATTTAATCATTGTTTCTTTATTACACTCTAGAAAGTACGATAAATAGATGTTTGCCGAAATAGAATTGTCGAATGCTTAGTCAAAGATATTCGCCCGACAAAGCAG
Source organism: Phthiracarus laevigatus (assembly GCA_034700185.1). Lineage (NCBI taxonomy): Eukaryota > Metazoa > Arthropoda > Arachnida > Sarcoptiformes > Phthiracaridae > Phthiracarus > Phthiracarus laevigatus. The sequence goes on along the minus strand of JAQIXJ010002035.1, from coordinate 7,615 downwards.
CGACGAAAAAAGGAAATAATGATTTTATTGTGACAATAGGAAATGGAAACACAATATTCATTTACTCTACAACCGTAACCAAGTATTTTAAGAATTGCAATCCATTTAGTTATCGTAGTGAACGAAATTTCTTATTTGTTTGTTAATCTAATATTTTGTTTTTTTTAAGTTTCCAAGTTCATTAAGAGTTTCGTTTTACAATGCAGTAGATGTTTAAAATAATAATTTAATGTTAAATTGATGTAAATTAACTTAATATAATACTTTAATAAATTTATGAAAAACCCAGAGTTATTTCGAAATATTCTACGCATTTTGGCCAAACTTTTACTGCAGTCAACTAATAAAACTTATTAGATTATTGAACCACAAAATTTTCTCCAATTGTTACTGTGTATTAAATACATAGAAAGTAATTCAACGCAAAATCGCACCCCAGAGAAGCGTTAAATGTATGATTTACACCGAAATTATTAATTAACTAACATAGACAGACACAGACACATAGAAAAAACCAAAAATCTAATCAATGGTCAAAATTGTCAACGCATACAATAAATAGAAGAAATAGGGAATAAATAGAAGTCTTACAGTATGCAATTTGCGTTCGGTTCGTATTGCGTGCAATACCATCGCGTTCCCCAAAAAAGTTAATAAGCTTAAGGAACATAATCCAATTCCAAGGGGAAGCGCTATCGCAATGTTGCCCAGATATCCCGTAGAATTGCCAACAATTACGTTCACGTGGGATCGGCTGTTGAACGCTGGCAACACTCCCATTATATATATATTTTTCTTCTCCGGTGAGTATTCACTGGAAAACTACTGTTTCACAAACACTGCACTTTATTAGTGATGCCATTCATTTAGGTTTGCTGTTTGAAGACACTGGTGCTGTGGTCCTATGAGAAAGTTTTTAAAAAAATATTAGCTTTTATAATTTTATTTAAAATTTATTTTTGATTAATACAACACTTAAGATATATTTGAGAAATTTAAATTAACATTAAATTTGATTGAATGAAATTCTTTAATTTTAATAAGGAAGTCATATTTTAGTTTTCAGTTTCGAGTTATAGAGTTTAAGTGTGGGCTTTGTTGTAGACGTAAAAATTTTCTAATAATTAGTTTGATATTCATTAACAGATAATATCAAGTTAACGCATATTAAATTTGTTGTGCGACTAATTAATAATTATAGTAATGAAACAAAATAGTGAGCAGATAATCAATCATAAAAAAGCGAAAAAAACCATGAAAAAAAATTTAAATTCAGTATCCACTCTAAGGGAAAAAAATCTATTCTAAGTCGTTAAGAGATTAATATTTATCGGGAGAAAAATATTTATGAGCCCAGAAAAAAATCATTACAATATCAATATAAGTAGAGAAAATGTTTAGCATCGGTGCGATGAAAATATCATCGGTGCGGAAAATAAATAGCTCAACACATACACACATACAACACGTAACATATACAACATTCACTTATGAAAATGAATCGCGAAAAAATTGCGATTTAAATTTCACGCTCAAGAAAATATTTATTCAATAATTTAGGCAAAAAAGTTTGACAATTTTTCTTAATATAAGTGATGATAAGTGTCGATAGGCTAATAATTTATGCAAAGCTTCTAAACGATACTTAAAGTACAGTTAACGTTAACAAAAAAAAGAAGGTTTTCACCAAAAACTTAAAATTAAGTTTCTTTTCTCTTTAATTTTATGGTGTAGTCACTATTAAAGAGTCAATCAATTACCGCGTAAATTTTTGCTTTTTCAAACAGATTACTACAATTTATAACTTATGACAAGTTTTTCGAAACATTTTCCGAGTTCAAAGAGTGAACAAATAATTCGCGTGTTATGCTCAAGAGCTTAATACTTATTAAAGAATGGGTGAGATAAACAGTTTAACTCTGAATGCGAGTATGTTTTGTGTGTGTGTATGCGCGCTGTTTGCAAAATTTTGTACCAAACTTATCTAGAAATAATTATAACGTTTTTTACTTTGTAACAGAATTTTAGGATATATATATATAAAGGATTTTTATACAGTAGAATGCTGTTGAATCTGGTAAAAAATACTGTAAGCCGTAAACTGAACACTGAATTCAGTGCGATAAAGCCTTGTTTAAGCTTATTTAGAAAATCTTGTGATCTCTACTGAATTCTTTGGTGTAAACTATACGTAATGCATATATACTTTACAGTGGATGAACTAAATTTATACAAACATATGAAAATTCTAACGGAAAACGAAGAACATTTAATACAAAAGAAAGTTTCGTAAACGGTAGCACAAACAAGTAATTTATTATAAATGAAAAATTGCGTTTAGATATTATAGACAAAATAACTGTTAAGCAAATTCAGTACAGTAGTAAGTGTTGCGCACGTATTTACCAATTGAAATGATGGTAATTTTTTTAGATTTTACTTATTATCATTAATAATTATTATAATTTGAAATACGTCTGGAATAACAATCTTTTTTACTGCACAATTTATAAATTATAATGTAAAAATGCTTGATTAGATTTTTTGGCTAAACATTAGGAATTTCGAGAAATTAATGGTAAAAACTTGTTAGAAGATTTGTAAAACTCAAATTCACATCAGTATAAAAAATTGCTAAAAGAAACTTACTTGAACATTAAAATATGATAACATGGTAATTATATGGTAAACGTGTATCTTTTTAATAATAAGATATCGATTAATGCAAAATAATTACGCTTAATTTAATTAAAAGTATAATTTTGTTTTTGTTTCGAACAACGAAAAAAAAGTAGCAATCAAAAGTTATTAAATTACAGCAATGACCGTTAATTAAATTGCGAATCAACTAGAAATCCAATATTTACTATGCGCGCAGCGTAAGCGTACATAATTTACTTTTTTAGCCACGCATTTCAAAATATTTAAAATTCGTTGCACTTTCTTTGACATTTCGGAGGTTTGTAATTCATTGCTCGATTAATTACTCGCGAGTATTTATATATACATTCGATTAATATTTTTTATTTTTGTTTGCGTGTAATCTCTATAAGTGGTACTTAACCGTAAGTAAGCTCGTGTGTGTACTTTTGCTTGATTAGAGCAAAAAACACCGCAAAAAACGAAGTTTTCTAATAAATAATGCATTATTTAAATTAGAGTTAATTAGAAAAATTTCACGCGTCGCGTATAAATAGAAACGTGATGCTACTTTAACTCCTGATATATATTCGGTATTTTAATAAATTAATTTAAATAAGTGTACCATTAAAACAAAGAATTATAGTGTGTCATTAGGATAAATATCATAATTTATTTAATTTTTATTATTAATTTGATTTACATTACTATTATTTTTCATGTAAAAAAAATATCAGTAAAATATTTTGTGTATAAGTTGTATAAAAATTTTCTTTATACTTAATTGCCCATTCAGCACAAATGGATTTACGGGACTTCACACGTATCGAACGGGGGGGGGGGGGAGCCAACGAAAAACTCAAAAATAATTTAAATTAAAATTCATGAATTACTACGGAAAGAGAGTACTCATTCTGGTTTTTAATTAACCATTTTAATTAAAAATGAAAATTGGGATTTAATCTAAAATTTGACTTGTTGTGTAGATTCTACAGAGTTGTGTAAATAAAAAGAAATGTTTTAAAACTATAAAAGAAAATCCAACCTTCATTTTAAACCAAAAAAGAAAACATACATAGAATAGGATGTAAAAGATTTTTTTCTAATAAAAAGCTATAGCTTACGAAATGTATAGACGAATAAAACGCCGCAACTGTTACGGCGTAATCAAACTAATTTCGAATCAACTCAAAACTAAATTTATAAAAACACACAAAATGATCATTCGTTTTCATTCGACACATTGAACAAAGAAGTTATTTGCAACAAATTGCGCTCACGAACTAGATTTTCGAAAAAGAATTCAAAGAACGTAATGTCCAACTCATTGAACCAAAGTTTATTGGAAATCGCTGGGTATAAGTTCTTTGGCTACAATAAAGCTTTTGTTTCATAAACCAACGTAGACTTTATTCGTCTTACGTTTTGTTATTTGTTTTTGGTAATATAAATTTCTAAAATATCTCATTTACTCCGGCGGTATATCGGACTTTAGCAAAACTAAAATTGCGTTGTGAAGACAAATCATTTTTAAATTACAAATAACTAGTCTCGATATTCTGATTGAGAAAAATTTAATCAAAATGGATTATTTTCATTTTTATCTTGTAAGTTAATTGTTCATTCTTCCGTGTGGACGCAATACTGTTTCTAGGATTCGTTTTTAGTTAACTAGCTTAAAAATATCTGTACGCCATTTTCCGTTGATTGCCGGGGACACAAAAGAATTTGAAGCACTCCTCAAATAAATTTAGCTTTAAAAACAATTAGGAAATTTTACTTACTATAAATATCATATTATAGTAAATATTAAGATAAAATAATACTTAAAATTATTAGTAAAGTAGCTTTAAAAAATATTTGCTATTAGAGTTTTTTTATTGTTTAATTAGTACTCATTTAATTAAATAAACTAATGAAAAGAAATAAAAAATTCGTAAACTCTTTTAAATATTGCTCGTTAAGTGAAACTAAAAATAAAATAAAAATGTTTCCGTAATAACTATTATCCAATTAGTGAAAAATAAAACCAAAAAATAAAAAGAATGTCTCAAGAGATGTGGTGTGATATTTCAACAAACAAGTTCTATATGCAGTACTCAAAGTAAAAAAAAGTTAAACACAGAATGCTGTTTATAAAGGTTAATGAAAAAAGTTTAAGTTTCAATGAAATCTCATATACCGCACGTCTTACATAAAAGAGAAAAAAAAATCATAGAAAAGTAAAAATTGATAAATATATTTAACAAGCTTAAGCTTAAACAAGTTTTCCTCCGGAAAAAATTATATAGCATTTACATTAAAAGTTTTTTTCCGTTGATTTACTCTTAGGAAAAGTGTTTTGGATAAAGTGCTTATCGTTTCACAAGAAATAGTAACTAAATTCACGGAAAAAGGTTGAACAGAAAAAAACTTTTTTGTTACATTTTTTTGATTTGGGCATAGAATGCGCAAATCTTTTAACGAACCTCAGTGTATTGACCGTTGCTTTATTTAATAAAAAAATATTTTTTTCATCACACAAAAAATTGTTCGAAACAAGTATGGTTACGATTCCGTGTTCACTTTGTTACTGAAACTGCACAATATAGATATCTCTGATATATCACAGATAGCTTTATTTATTTACAAATAAATATATATATATTATTTATGATCCCTATTATGGTAATAAAATGTTTTATTTCCAAACCAAAGAAAAAAAACGAATAAATCACACGCATGTTTATAAAAATGACATTTTGGGCAAAATGACAAATTGTTTTACCTTATACTGTATGATACACCGATGAGATGATCAACTACTGAAATTTGACGTGACGAAAGTGTGTAAACATTAAACATTGGCAATAAGGATGGTAGTATTATCACGCAGTACTCTATAACCTTTAAAGTAATACTTTCGGATGCAATGGCAACAATGAGGAAGTGGATCAAAATCGAAATAAAATTGAATTAAGCACATAACTTTGCTTTTAGTGCGTTCACAAGTAAATCAAGTAAATTATTAATCATTCTAGTAGTGATTCGCAAAATATAACTCAAATTTAAAATAAAAAACACAACGGCATATCAACCTTTTAGGTTGAAAACTTTTAGGTTCAAAAACAAAAAGCCATAAAAATTAATTTTTAATACAGTGACATTTTAATTACGGATCAAGATCAACCATTTAAAGATGACTCACTTTCTAGTAGTCATTAATTAGATCGATAGGGTTTAGTCAAAAAGTTTGCTAAGATTACGATTTATTTTCATTCAAATCCAAGTTATAACTTTCGGTTATTTAAGTCAGCTGCTAACGCACAGATAAACAGAAGAACGGATAAACGTTATATTAAAATTGATTAATAAATATCCGGTATACAATATATATCCTGTAAAATATACGCGATAAAATGGTTAAGTAATAAAATATTCAAAATAACAGGAATTAGAAAAATCTTGAATAAAATCATTTTGGTTTAACGTAAAGTTTATGTTACAATAGTCATCAAATTAGAATTTTATATAGTGATAAACATTATCAATTTTATGGATCTTTGCGATATGAAACAACTTTATACAAATATCATTCACATGGAAAAATTCTCTTATTTCCTCCCTCTCCTCCCATCTGTAAAGTTATTATCAGAGGGCGGATTTTTGGTTAAATCCCAAATTTCACCAAAAACACCAAATTTGCTAAAATTTCGTTATAACCACCAAATTTTCAAAAAGTAGGTTTATTCAACCAAATTTCAATGTTATTGAAAAAATTTAGTGTCAAACACTAAAATTTCAAGAACAAATCAATATAATTTTTTAAAGTTTTAAAAAATTTAAATGAAGATGTTATTAAAAAGCTCATAGATTTACTTTTAAAAAATCCCGATTTGACAAATTTGAAAAACTCAACAGATGTTAGTTTAAAACAAAAATAATTTTATGCACCATTAAATTCAGTTGCGATTGAACAAAGTTTTTCAATTTACAAACATATTCTTGACCAAAGAGAAAAAAATATTTAAGAAAATGTTGAGAAACACTTAATTTTGAAATATAATAACTTATTCTAATGAAATAATGTTTTTTATATTCCCAAATTTTAATATTTTTGTTACCAAATATCAAAATTTTTGTTCCCAAATAACCCCCAAATTTCTTAATTTGTTCTAACCAAAAATCCGCCGTCTGATCATTATATATAGTTCAAATTTTTCTGTCTGTATATCTATCATACCCTTTATTGGAGCCTCCTCTATGTTCCCCACCCTATCGACCCCTACATCATTGGAAAGGGTTTGAAGAGAAGAGTGCAAGTAGGGGGTTTCGATGCGGTGGCTTCCTCCTTAATAAATGGGCTGGTTAAACTATTTTTTATATTAGTATACCTTTATAGTAGACTTGGAAAAGATGTCAGGACGGGACAGGATAGGATCGGGATTTTGAAAATTTTTACGGTATTTAGCGGACGGGATTGTACCTTGTAATTATCGGGACAGGATAATATTGTAAAATTCGTTTGCCTTATCCAGAAAGTCTATAAATGATCATTATTTCGTGTGTAAACATCGTCGAATTTTAATTTTTTCTATTTTATTACAGCAGCTTTATATTAAAAAAAATAAAATAGCTTCGGGACAGGACTAAATATTTCCTTAAACAGGACATGATTTCTACCTAAAATTAATGGGACAGGACGGGACTCTTATTTTTAAGTTTTTCCATCTCTACTTTATAGGTACCTCCTCTCTGGGTATCACACCAATGACACCCTGTATTATGGGATCCAGTTTTAATAGTAAAGTGTGTATAGGGGATCTGAGGTTATTGGGTCATTCCTTAAAAAAGCGAGATTTTAACCCACTTTGCGGGAATTAAAATATTTTCATTTCTTTAAATCGCTTACAATAATCATCACTTTATATAAATAACAAAATTTGTCTGTCTGTTTGTCTGTTTGTCTGTTTGTCTGTTTGTTTGTGGTATCCTT
>JAQIXJ010002034.1:0-17392 GCA_034700185.1 Phthiracarus laevigatus | reverse complement strand
AAAAATTAAAATTTTTCAAACGATTTTTTAAACGATTTTTGGGCAATTTTTCAAACGAGTAATAAACGATTTTGCACATTTTTTCTAACGATTTTCACTTTCCTAATAATGACATTTTTACAGTAATATATACATATACTATCAAACTAGTTCTAAAGTTATTACAATACAGTAAATATATTTAATATGTTACGTACATCACTCATGCATTGACAAAAGAAAACAATAGAGGAATTTTTTTCCCCATTAAATAACGCGTCATAAAAATACGTGTATGAAAATAAGTGATAAAACTACAAGTTTAACAGCTTTACTTCCCAGTTTCTTAATTCAGTGCTATATATATCTGTGATTCAGTAAAACACACGCAGTTTTATTATCTATTTGCTAATGTCTAACAATACAACAGGTCAGCCAAATGGTAAAGATAAGCTCGACATTTACGCAAAAGGAGAGGACAGGTCCAGACGAAAATCGCAGACAAAGGAACCGGTATTTCACAAGAACAGAGTGATCAATCACTTTGCTGAGTGCATTCACGCGATGAACGAAGCAGTTCTGGTACCGTCAAAGTTACGGGATATCGATGTTGATGATCCGTTATTTGAAATTTCACCGAAAAATGATTTACTTCAATACTTTCAAATGCTGAACACAGTCAGAGATGATCTATTCAACGGATTTTCGGACGATAGGGATCTTACCAGCAGCAGCAGCAAGTTTGAACGACAGTTATCGGAAGATGCGTTGAATTCGTTGTCAAATTTTCCGGTGTTAAGAAACCAAGCGTACAACTCGATTGTGGGCAATGATGGCGAAATTGATTCGCTGCAGTTCGACGATAAATTGTATCAATTAACTGGTGGGCTTATGGAGCATTTGCAGTCATTGTACGCGATATTGAAACAGTTTTCGAAAGCTGCCCAATATATAACGAAGCGCTATCAACAAGAACTCGACGTGAGCACAAAATAACTAAATTGATTTGTTATTTTTATTAAATTATCATTATTTGTTTTTAGTTAATCTTATTTTTTGAATAGTTGAGATAATTTTAGGATTGTTTTTTTATAAATACTGTACACCTGATAATTCAAATTTTTAGTTTTAATTCTTGCTATTAAATCTCTTATTACCAGACCTCGGATATTTGATTAAACACCAAATTTTGAAAAATTTGTTATAACCTCCAAATTTATTAAAACTATGTTTATTCAACCAACTTTATTTAAATTTATTTGGTAGCAACACACACGATACGTTTAAATGCATGTATTTGTTTATGTATCGAATTTAAATAGTGAAAACATACACTGAAAAACTTATCAACTCGAATACAATGAATGCCTCAGATAAATTAGCGTAGTGTTAAGAAATTAACACTTATAAAAAAAATTATTATTTTAATGTAAATTTTTATGTTCCCAAATAACCACCTAAATTCAAAATTTGATGTGCCAAAATTCTGTTTATTACAATTCCTTAAGAGTAATTATTAAAAAATTAAGAAATTAAAAGTATTGCATATAATAAATTATTGTTGTCTTGTGTTGTATAATTTTAATTTTATGTAGTTGGTAACTTATTAAAAATAATGAACTCTAAATTTATTAACAATCTGAATGACTTTAAAAAGTAATTACTGTAATAACACTTTTATGAATTATAAGCTGACTGCCTTAAGGAGTTGTAAAAAAAGTTCCGAAATCGTGACCCACTCACAGAAAGCAAATCGTCAATCAAATCCTTAATGTTTTCTCAATTTCATTTTAAAGATCCCTTCTTTTTCATATGCCCAAAATATCATCACTAAATTCTTTTAACTGTTTGGCTAAATAGCAATAACTATTTGGTTCAAAAAGGAACTTTAAAAAAATTAATTTAGTGCCAAAAAAATATTTGTCGTTTAGTATTTTTCTAATATAAGTATAATTTTTGAAAGTAACAGCAGATTTTTCAGTTAAGCTTAATCAATCAGACAAAATACTGTTTGCCCGAACCTCTCAGACTTAATTTAACAAAACATTAAAGTTTTGAAATAAAAATAACTATGTCGAAAATCCGGTACTATTCATAGCAATGACGCTGTAACGAAGGGAAAATCACGATAAGCGTTGGATCGTGTGAAGGACGAATGCTAATTGTAGTTGATTTCTCTTTTGATATTCGCGATAACACTTTATAGTAAATGATGAGAAAACAGAGAGCAGTTTATTTAGCCTTATAGCTTCAGGCTCTAAGCTCCAATATTTTAACTTAAAACTAAACTTAAAACTCAAGGGTATATCGAACTGAAAACAAAATGCTGAATTTTGAAATATTTCCTTTCATTTCCTAAGAATTAAGAATAACTGAATTACAAATTAAACAACAAAACATGAAAACATTGGTTTTTTTTTTCATTAAATGCGTAGAACTTTTGCGCGATTAATTAGAAAAATATTTTTGTTTATTTTTATCGAAATTTTCTCATTTAGTTTAAAATACTTGAGAATTACAGAGTATTTGGGAAACGAGTTGAAATTTAGGAATATATTAAAATTAATACTTTATTAGCAATGAAACCCCCTTTAAAATCCAATTACTGTATTATACTATAAAAATTGAAGTTATAAATAAAAATGAAATTAAAATTAAAAATTAAAAATTATACATAAATAGTCTCTAACACTTAAAAAATACTTATAATTAAATACTTCGCGCACAAAATATAGCGATACGCGTGAAAATAAACGACAGAACAAAATTAATCACAATTAAATTGTCAACTGATATAATTAAACAAAAAAAGATTAATTAACACACGATTCCATTTCTTGTTGATAACGTTTAGTAATGTATTGAGCGATATTCGAGAAAAGATTGAGAGTGTCGTAAAGCGATCGCAAATGAAACGAAAATAAGCCACTTTTACGGCCTATGGCCTCATCGACGCCATCAAATTCCGATTGATTCTCTCCACCATTTAGCGACAAACCGTTCATTGAAGAATTGCTTGATAGCGAGCTGTAAGCCTCGTCCGAAAGTTGAGTCTCTATCCGAACAATATTGTTGTTGTTATCCTCCGAATCGAAACTCGGGTAACCATTAAATAGATCTTCCTTAGCTGTGTTCAGCATCTGATAGTATTGGTAGAGATCGGACTTTGGTTGTAGAAAATCCACGCTATCATCGACATCGATGTCTTGCAATTTTGAAGGCAGCAAAACCGCTTCATTCATTTGATTCACATATTCGGCGAACTGATTGATCACGCGATTGTGGAACATAATCGGTTCTTTCGCCGACGATTTTCTTCGCGAAGATATTACCTCTCCTTCTGCGTAGATATTTTCGATTTCGGCCGACTTCCGTCTGCCATTGATGGTAAATGATGGTGCGCTCAGTGACATGGTTTTTTAGCTCTGATTTCGTTATTAATATAAAAATTTCCAATAAAATGAAGTTAAATAAGATGTGAAATGTTTCTCTCGCTTTCTACTACTAATAATTTGTTTTTTATTTGCTTTACGCCAACCACCGTAATAACAATGCACTTGAAAACACAAATAGTTACGTAATTTCGTTGATTATCGAGACAAATGCAGTTAACAGGCAAAAGAAATAAGAAATACAGTAATTTTTATGTATTATTTGCTCTTCCTTTTAGCGTCTAATTCGTTTGAAGTGATTGCTAACAGTGATGAAATGAGATAAACAGTGCCAACACTTTTCCACTTTTGATTTTTTAAAAAATAAATTTTCTAGATTTCAAATTTTCCGATATTTTTTTATAACTTATTTTGCTTCGAACTTATTTATTAATGTAATATTTCTATCCATAGCTCGTACATCAACAAGAAAAGTTGAAGGAAAACTATAATCGCGTTGTTATGTGAATAAACCTGTTTAGTGATAACGAAAGTCCAATGTCTATCAATTGACGTATGAACTAAAAAACAAGAAAAAAAGATAATGTATGCCTTATTTTTTCATCGAATGATTATAAGGCTAATAGATACATCTCGCTATTGTTTGTGACGTCCTTTAACTTTATTTTGAGGTCAAAGTCAAGGAAAACTGAACCCAGTTTTAATTTTATTATTGACTAATTTTTATAATAATAGAGTATCTTTAGATATTTTATCTGTTTTATCGGAAAATTAATGTAAACAGTTTATAATGGGAGTTTAACAAGTTACGGGATTTAGGGTATACTTTCAGAAATCCTCTTCCGAACTCACAAAATTAAACCAAAGTAATTTATATATTGGTCACAATCTTGGAAATAGCTTATAGGAATGTTTAATAAATTTTGATTGACTAAATCTTATATCAAGAAATATTAATTGACGTCAATTGAATTTGTTTTTTGTTCTCTATGAGTGCCCCAGAGTTCAGTGAAACGTTTTTTCTAACAGCCGTAAAATATCCGATTAGGTTGAGGACCGGACTGGTACGAGCCCGGATAATCTAAGAAATTTAAAACCTGATCTTTCTATAGTTTATAAATAAAAATGTTTTCCCATTTGATTTTAGTTATCATGTCATAATTAAATAGTAATTTCTTATACCGTTTGGGAATAGACAGTAATTTAAACAAATGTCTATAACTAATTTCAAAGATAATTGAAGTAATTATTGTAATAAAAATTATATGCCAATAAAAAATTAAAGATTTCACAATACAATGGGCTTGATTAATTTACAGTAATATAAAGTTTCTAAAACGGTGGAAAATAGCAAACTATAAGAATTGACTTTTTAAAATTATATACTTCTTTCATATTATTTAAAAAAATTATAATAATTTTTTTACACGTGTTTCCCTTCGGGCATATTCATCCGTGCGTCTAAAGTCATTGGTTTTATATATGATTATACGTCCGTACAAAATAATTTTATTCGTACGAACTGTGATAAACCAGTGATTGACTTCACAAAACTTAGGGAAAAACCAAAATTTACGTCTGCACTGCCAAAATAAATCAAAATTTCCGACGTAATAAAGGTGTTTATTTTTGTTTTGCTCTTTCAATAAACCCTAAATTAACATCAAAATCTGTTTTAGATATCAATATAATTAGCAGTTTATGCAAAGATTTGCATAATTATTATATTATATTGTGATAAACTTACAAAACAAATGGTTAAATAATTTTTTTTTAAAAATTGAAATGTTGAACTCTATCTTTGATTTCATTCATTTAAAATAATCTCACTTTTTTCTGTTGATAATCAAAGTTGTTGTTGTTTTCGTAATTTTATTTGACGTTTCGAAGGGTAATGATCAACTTCAAAACGTCAAAGAAAATTACGAAAACAGTAATTAATAACTTGGATCATCAAAAGAAAAAATGAGAATATTTTTAAAAACTTATTTATTCAAATTAACAAAAAATTCTATTGTAAATAAGCAAAGTATTGCCAATCTTTTCTATTTCTTCAGACGTAAATTGCGATAAATCTCCTTTAAATTTAACAATAGGAACATAGCATGAAACTGAACACATATCAAGCTTTTCATCATTAATAGTGCAATAATCCTCTAAAAAAGGTTTCAACTCATAGCTGTTTGCCTTAATTACACCATCGCTATAAATAGGTTCACGATTCTCATCTAAATGTATAATAAACACAGTGTTTGGCGTAAATTGATAATTCGTTGAACCGGACAGTGTAAAACCCCAACTGTTCGACTGATCGATAATTGTAGGGCCAGGAAAGCGTGATATAGCGCGTAAATAAGTGTGCTTAAGGTTGCACAGACATGGTTTGGTTATCGGCTCTCCATTCGTTTCGAGAGCATTTTCAAACGATCTTTTAGCGGGAAAAATATTTTCGCTGCCATTTATTTTAGCTGCAGATAGCATGAGTAAAATTTTTTCTCTTGGTTCGACGTTTTCGTTATTCGACCAGATATTATTTAATTCTGTGACAGTAGTTTTTGTTGGATTATTGATAACAATAAATTCTCCCCTTTTTGCGACACTTTCGGATTCTATAATTCTTATTCCTTCTGATGTCGTAATAACGGTTTGTGTCGTAATAGGTGTAATCGTTTGAGGCATTGGAATGATATATTTAGTGGCCACACATTTCATTAGAGAAAAATTTGATGGATTAGTAACTTGCGATACATCGATGTCCTCAAAACAAATTTTCAAAAATAATCGATTTTCAAAAATCATTATCTTTGGTAAAAGAATAGATTTAATTAACTGATCGCATATTCCGGTCTCTTCTAATAGATATGAAATCTTTTTTGATTTCTGTTTGTCTTCTTTGATAGCTTTAACAATCATAATGATGTGATAACAATTTTAATACACAGTTGGCTAAATATTATTAATTATTGAGATTTAAATTATTTCTTATATACGTATTCAGCAAAAAATTTTATATTTTATAACTATTTATTCTGAAAAATAGGTTACTTAATCAATGTTATTAATATTCTGTTTATTTTTGCGGCCAATACATTAATCTTATCGCGAATAAAGGTCTCCTGCCTTGACTTTACTAACTTATACTTACTAAAAAGTTTATTGTAATTTAAGATAACATATTGAGCCTATGTTTTCAATAGATTAAAAATTATTAGTTGAAATTATAGTCTATTTAATCATATCCAACCATATCCATTCAGATAAGCGCTCTTATCTACACTTGAGTTACTATGTGTACCATAATATAACCCCTTTATGTATGATATTCATAATGTGCATATGCTAAACCGTTACACAGTACCACATTTTAATAAGTAAATCTCTGATAAAACCTTTTGCTACTTAAAACTTCAGTAAAGTAGTCACAGTAGAGCTGGACGCGGATGCAAAAACTACGATCAGCATCCATCCGTGAAAATTTACATTTAATGTTATCCATACTCATCATCAAAATTTTTATGCTATCCGACTCGAGCAGCACCGACCCTTACTATTATATTTAAAATTCGCAGCGAATACCCGCAATAATTAAATTTAATACTTCCAGCGTTTTATGACTATGGTGAATAAATGTTTTAATGCGTTATATAATATTTTACATATGCTTCTGTAACAAAGATAAAGATAATGTTTTATTTATTGTGCAAAATTGATGCATTTAAACTTTTACTGCTTAAAGGATAATAGGATATGATAATATAGAATAGACTATGAAATTGTGAAAATTTTAAGGCCCAAGACCGATCCAAGCCCGACAGACTTGAGCCCGACGAAAGCCCGATAAATTTAATTATTCAAAGCCCGACCCGGACCGATTTTACATCAAAATTTTTTTATCACAAAATTAAGTTCTGACATGCTTTAATCTATCTAACTTGGTTATAATAATATTTCATTTATGCTAATTTGTAAATAATGATTAGTTTTAATGATATTCTATCATTTTTTAAAATTTTTGTATATTGTAATAATGTTTGACTTAATATTTTTACCAAAATTAAAATTATTTTATTTTATGGTACAAAAACCCGGCCCGATACAGTTTTTTAACTTAAGGCCCGAGCCCTACAAAGCCCGACAGAAATCGTCGGGGCCCGCGGGGTCCCGAAAAATCGGGGCCCGTTTCATAGTCTAATATAGAACTCATAGAAGTTGTGACTATTCCACCTCTAATTTGAACGATCATTATCCAGCATATTCTGCGTAAAATGAATAAAAAAGTGTATATACTTATTAGCTCACTTTAAAAAAGTCAACTATTGGATTTGGAGTTTCTGTTTGTCTGAGTGGAGGAATTTTTTCAATTTTTTTTAAACTTTTTTGGCATTTTATTTACTTCTCTAAATTTTAAAAAAGATTTTTAACACGATGGAAAAAATGGATCAAAAATTAATAATTTTGAGCAATAATCGTCAAAAATGACTAAATTTGAGACAAAAAAATCAAATATTTACACTGTAAATATTGTGTTTAAATAAATCAATCCAAGAGTGAGTTCTAATAACGATTAACAAATAGTAAACTAACTATCTTTAGAAAAAATATTATTATACATTTTATAGATTTATTTAAGCTGTCTATTAATTTTATTTATTTAGCGGTTTTTAATTAAAAAAATAAAAAGTCTCAAAATAAATAATTTTGGACGATTTTCTAAAATCTCTATGGATAATTTCTTTTGTGATTCTATTTTTGACAAAAAAATATTGTGTATAGATTTGACGATTTTAACTTTAATTTATTTTTAATAAGTTTGCTTACTAGAGAATAATTTGATGGCAGTTTCAAACTTAAAGTTTTCAAATTAAAGACAACAGTTTTGATTGACTTATTGTCAATCATTATTCAAATTTCAATACTAAATCACTAAAAAGAATGGCACATTTCTAGAGAGCTCACTTTCTTATAGTTATACTAACTAAAATTTAATTTAAAATCTCAAAATAAAATACGTGCAAATTTCAGTGGTCGAGCTAGTGCCGACACACGGACCGACGGACGGACAGACAGTGTCAAAAGCATAAGCTCGCCTTTTTTTAAAAAAAAGTGAGCTAAAAAACTACGTATCATATTTAGTATTGAGATAAGAATAATATTTACAGAAAGTCAATCGAAAATGTTGTCTTTAATTTGGAAACTTTAAGTTTGAAACTACCATCAAATTATTCTCTAGTAAGAAAACTTATTAAAAATAATACTGGCAGTATAAGTTCGTTTACAAAAATGTCTGATAAAACGTTCTATTAATTTATTTTGCTTATTATTATTTTTTTTTCGTTTTCTAATATTCACGTTGTATTAATTTGTTAGTATTTCTGTATTTTCGAATTAAAAATTTTATTTACCACAGAATGTTTCATTAAAAAAGAAAGACATATTCATTGAGAGCTCAGATTAACGTTCAGATATAGTTAAAAGCATAAGCTTGACTTTTGTTTAAAAAAGTGAGCTAAAAATTATTGATTAAAATTTTCATAAATTATCTGAATATAATTTTATTAATTTTGTTTTATCGTACATTCGCTAAAAAATATAAGATTAATTTTACATTTATTTTTCTTGATTTAATTTTTTCAATTGTATTTATTGATCCATTTTAAACTGCCATTACTGGACAATTACTTTTGATAAATCCTTCAATTTAGTTGGTAAAATTCCTACTAAATTCTACGGACGTTTTTAAAATGAGTGAACGCAAATAAATATCACAATTGTATGTAATTTAAATGTAAGGTTCAATAATTTTTTTTGTTTTTTACAAAAACGTCAATTTATATTTTATATCAATTTAAATCATAAATTTAAAAAATTTTCTAGAGTTAGTGACTTTACAATACTATATACCGATAACTGGTTTCCATTACTTACGATTAGGCTAACGGGTTAATCGATTTGCGAAGAAATATAATTTCTGACCAATAAAAGGTATTAATCAAATGTTAATTACAATTGATGTTTACATGTATAGTTTCTAACTTAATATACATATACAGTATGATCTTTTCGTAATCAATATCAAAGAATCCGTTGGAATTAGAAGTATTAATATTTGATTTTTAGTTTTGACTTATAATGTTGTGACTAATATTCTGTTGCTAACCATACAATAATTAATATTAATTGGAATTAAGTAGCAGTGTTGTTAAACTAGTTTTATTTACTAACTTTGCCCAAATATTTCATTCTATTTGAATAGATTTTCAAAAGAAATTAAATAGCAATTGTTTTTTGTTTGTTCATTTATTTTATTGGTTATCGATGCCTACTTGTTTAAGTGAAAGTGTGAATGCGTGTGTGTATTGAGACAAATTTGATTTATTTTGGTGAGGAATTTGGCGTTTGGTTACATACCATCACGTATTCGTAACAAATGGTATTTACAATAATATTTATTTATAATTAAATGTCACATTCGCCGCTGTAGTGGTTGTTGTTGTCGTTGCTGTTGAGGAAAGTTGTGTTGCGATTGTTGTCAAATAGTAGTCTCGAAAGTATATGTCACATTGAACGATGGATTGTCAAACGAGTTCTCTCGTATCATACCGTTATTCACTGTACCATTTTCTTCACCTATTTCTGCCGATTTGAAGTCTAGATTTTTATGCGTTGGACCCCAGCTTTCCATCGGTTGCATTAGCGCTCTCACCTTTTAATTAATAATATAATAAAAATTTTTGATTATTTTCAAGTGTTACGTCAATTTAAAACAATAGCATAACAATGGAGCATGGAGTTGACGGGAACAACGTTTAATTTAATTTAAATCCGGTATAGTTCTCTTAAACAAAATAATATTTAATTTTTTAAATAGCAATCAATCCCCTAAAGGTTTTTCAAATTCTTTGTTAGATTCAAATAAATTACTAGACTTGATCAGTAAGTTATTCACGACTACAGTTGGGGCAAGATTTTTTATCTTAACTGTAAATCGACAACCGATGAATACAACAATAGAGAACTACTCACATGGGATATGAATCCTTTGCGTTTAAACGAGAAAAAAGTGTGACACATCATCACAATTATAACAATAGTGGGCAGAAATGCGATAAACCATCCTATCATGTTAGCCCAAGTCGGATATATATAGTTTCCACTCTTTGCCGGTTCGTGTTTTATCCAATTAAACGACAAAATTCCCTGATATCAAAACAAAAACGGAATATTGATAAATTTCATTGTCTTCTAATGAACGCTTTTTTATATAAATAGAAATCGATTTTTTTAATAGCAGCTTTTTTTGTAAAAACTTTTATTTTTATGGTTAAAACGTAAAACAATAGAAAGTATCACAACTCACAAAAAGTGTGATAGGAGTGGCATATTTCCACATAAAGGTCCAAAACTTTCTCCATCCTTCAGAGTGAATGCCGATCATCTTTTCGATTTCGCGCAGAAACCGTTCGGCGCCGTAAAACCACGAAATCAGCACACACTCGGTTATCGCAATGATCAAAACGGAAAAATTGGCCGCATATTTGTCGAACAGCGTGAGCCAATACACGCCGCTCTGTGTGGTGAATATGAGGCCACCCAAGTAACCGAAAACCGAAACACACACTAATACCCAAAATTTGTATTCCCTAAGCAACGGTACTCTGTCCACTATAGCCGTTTGTACGGTCTCTAGTAATGCGAATTGACTGTCCAGACCGAGTGTTAGCAGCATAAAGAAGAATAAAAATGACCATAAAGGCGATATTGGTAGACGTGTTACGACTTCCGGATAAACCTATCAACATTTTTGTATAAATAATGTTTGAATTTTTATTTAACTTTTATTTGTCATGTTTTGCTGACCATAAAAGCGAGACCCACTCCTTCATCGACGACATGCTTCACATCTAAGTCGAGCTCGTATGCTAAGTAACCAATTATAGAGAATATAACGAAACCGCTGAATATACTGGTACCGCCATTGGCCAGCAGAACAACGTAAGCGTCTCTGATATGCAAACAATAATTTTATTTAAATATGCGATGATAGGAAGGAAACAGTAAAAACAACGTTAAAACTTCATAAACAAATCAATTATAAAACTAATTAATTAATTTATAAAAATATTTGCGTGCGCTTGTATTGTGACATACTTGTAACAGTTATTGTGAAATTTATTATATGACGCTAATGTGATGAGTCCACCCCACGCTGGCGAGAGTGCGAAGAATACTTGTACCGCTGCGTCTCCCCATACCTATTCATAAATAAACCGTATCATATTTTGTTACAACGCAAATATCTATGCATTTCTAGTTAAGTTAATTAAATGTCATAGATTTTAGTTATGGTGTGTGTGTGTGACGTATTTTTTTAGTTTGTTTTTCAACCCAACTATTTTGTGTATTTTATTAATAGTAAGGGTAATAAATATATTTTTTTGTGTGTGTGCAAGCGTTTTATGCGATAATATATATGTTTTTTTTTGTTTGCCTGACCTTTAACTTAATGCACCCAAAAATAAAACAAAAGCGCGTGTATCGCATTAATTTTATTAGTAGACTATTTTACGCTAATTAATTGCTAAAAGAGTTGAACCTGAGGTGTAATAAGGCGATGCCAATCTGGCGTGACGTAAAAATATATTCCATTACCGGCACCGGGCAATGTGATTCCGCGAAAAAATAGTATTACCAGTACCACGTATGGAAATAGTGCCTTAAGTAATGAAAATGGATATTATGCGATAATTAATTATTGGAAAAAATTAGAAAATTAATTTTTTTGAAAAGAAATGCAAAATATTCTATTTTGCTATAGAAAATAGACCGAAACTTACTGTAAAATAAACCACTTTTCCTAAAATTCAAAAGAAAATGAAAGGAGAAAAATTTTTAAATCACTTTTCCTGAACAATTTAGTTTAAAAGTAAAATAATATAAATAAATTGTTGACTTAAATTACCGGATGATTGAACGCCTCTACTGAGACAGAGAAACACGATCACCCATGCGGCTAACAGTGATAGTGCAAGAGGCCAGCGTATACTACCGGTATCGTCGATACCCGAAGTCTGGCCTAAAACGTGACGCCTATATAAAAATAGATGAAAAAAGGAGAAAAATAAATCTATCAATATGGAAACAATTTCAAGTATTTCTCTCTACTAATCTGACCGTACGTAAAATATTCATCAGCAGACGCTTTCCGAAACTCCCGCGACATGTTATATAGTTTGAGCACAGTTGTGTTGATTGCTTTGACACATGTCTGGTTATAGTAAGTAAGGTTAAGCCGAACGCACTCGTCCTTCTCCTTATACGAGTAACAGTACGGCGTACGCCACTCTGGTTCACACTTTTCCCACGGAAGCTCTTTCTGAATCGACACTACCATATAATATATTGTCCACGCGATTATCATATTGTAGTATAGCATGACGATTGCGGACACTATGATCATTCCGTAACCGATACCACCGAACAGTGGGCAGAAACGTTCGAATATCACTACAGGGCTTAGGCTTGCGTATTGACCGAACGCCAACTCCATGAACAGTAGCGGGAATCCCGCTAAAATCATCATTGCTATAAATGGTATCAGAAATGCACCTAAATTTAGTAACAAAAATTTTGAATAGGTATTTGAATGATCCATTTTTACAAAGAAATGAAAAAGAAAAAAACATATCGTATCATATATTGGCAAACATTCAACTATTTCAAAAAACCTATGTAATATTATAACATTAATATGCTTTTTGATTTCATACATTTTTCTTCAAAGGAATTGGCAAAAATAACACTAAAATCTTTCTATTTAATTATACCAGAAATAAAATCAATTACTCACCGCCACCATTATTGTAGCAAAGATAAGGAAATCTGTTGGAAAAAATCATTCGTTATTAAATAATGTAATATATATTAATTTCTATGATTGAGAATTACCTCCACACGTTACCCAACCCTACTGAATACCCCAATAAAGAGAGAAGGAAATCAAATCTTCCAGTCCAGTTCCCCCTTTCCACTGTCTCCTCTTCGCCATCTCTTTCTTCGTCCGTTATTTTAGGCGACAATGGAACTTGACTGCTCACTCGTGGAAAGTTTTTATCGGCGTCTGACTAGGAAAGTCGGAATAGAGATATTATCATTCACTAGAAGCTAAATAACAAAAATATATTTCATATAAAAATTTTTATAAGTTAAAATGAAATTCGTTCGCCAGACAAACAGAAATAAATAAATGTTACTACATTCAGAATATTCAGTGTAAGATATATATGCGTGAAATATATTTTTCATTCTCTTGTTACTTGCTTTAGCAAAATAACTGTCTGACATTTAGTTGTCGTTTATATTTTTATTTTATTATAATGTATATAAATATAAAAAAATTACATCTATCGAGATGAACATGAGTGCAAAAAAATAAAATATTTGATAAAAAAAGTAAGAATAGAAAATCATAACTTGAAAGCGACTACAGCTCCGTAAAATAATTCTATAAAATATTGACTTTGAAAAAATGTGCTGGATTACAGGCACAGTATTTACAAAGCACACTAAGCTTACATATAATTTATAATCCAGTAACTCAGTAATATATGCACCAACAAATTACAACAACACACAATATATTATAAAGACCGTATTATATAAATTGTATAGATTGTATAAAAACTTATTTAACTTCTTAACTATTTCTAAAGAAGAGTAAACTTATTTCACTGATAAAGTTTGTAAATTCAGTTTGTTAGCAGATAATAATAACTGTTATTTATTCATCGAGAAAAATTATTAAACAATTTCATTTATAACAAATAGAAAATTGCAAATTGGTTTGAAAAAATCCATGCAATTCAGCAATAGTTTACAAAATAAATTAGATACCAATAAAAAACAAGAGTGGAACACACAAATAATGGCATATTGAATAAGGAATTTAGTTACACTATCAGGTTTAAATTTCTTCAAACTTTTTAACATTGAGCTAAGGGGACAGGCAGACAGACATCCAGACAGACACACAATCTCGATTATATAATGGCATTTTTCAATATGCCATAACAATAAGGTATATATCTGATATAATACAATGATTACATTGAATACCATATACCTGTATATTGAACAAAACACTATTTAAATTACAAACCATTTCCACAAAATATTGTAATAACGCTTTAACACTTCAACACACTTTTAATCTATTTGTTTATTGTGCCGGAAATTGTTTCAACTTATAATAGTTTATTTATTTGCACACAAATAGTTTTTAGCTTTCAGAAACATCGCCGTATCTTTTTATACAGAAATAGAAAATTTTATGTCAAATTGAAGAAATAAATTTAAAAAATCCGTTGCAATCTCAAAATCAAAACTGAATTAAAGAGAAATTCTAGAAATTCTAGCTACACTCATGCTCTTATTAAACATGACTTACTGATCTATAATATAGATGTATGCCTGGGTTAATGTGTAGTAATCATTCGCTGTGTTAAACATTTATAACCATGATTTATAATGATTGAATTACATTTTATCGATTATTATAATGCCGCTGATTCATGTTTATAAGTGCTGAGACTTATATGAAAGCTTTATATTATATTTCATCACTCATATTCAAATTAATAACTTATACTGCATTAAGACATTTATATCTTTTATATGAGACTTAATTCTTAAATATATATCATTTAATATAAGAAACGTTTTATAATTGATTTTGAGTATTGATTTCTAAGAACATTTCAAGTATTGCTAGACTTAATTTTTTCTGCCAATGTTTATTTTCAAAGAATAAGATGTTATTCTTGACATTCTGGGAAGTTTGCCCTAATTCTCTCTCTCACTCACTCTCTCTCTCTCTCTCTCTCTCTCTCTCTCTCTCTCTCATATTAGATGATTTAATAAAGAAAAGATCTATCCGAAAAAAATCCATCTAAAATCAAAGAAAACGAATAAACAAACAAATAAAGATAAAACCATTTGTAGAAATGCTGCACGTATTCCTTCCTCTTTTGGAATATCCCTGTCTTTTGTATTATAATTATCCCACGTATGTGTGTGTATGCGTGAGTGTGTGTGTGAGAGATTGTGTGTGAGAGTTTGTGTGTGAGAGTTTGTGTGTGAGTGAGTGAGTGAGTGAGTGAGTGTGTGAGTGAGTGAGACGAAACTATTCGTAGCATTCTAGAATTCGCTTCATTGGCACAATACCAGAATCATGATCCAAAAAGGATATACATTAATATAATTGTTCAATAAACAAAAACACTGAATGTTTGAATAACTACTTTAGTTGTATAGTTATAGTACAACGTAGATACTGATACCTTTTAGAAAAATTGTTATTGATCGAACACTAAAAATAAATACCCATATTATATAACATTTATAGAGACTAAACAAATTTAGGGAAATAGCAAAACAAATAAGTTTAAAATTTTATTTTAGAAACTCAAAAAATAAAAAAACATTTCTGCGGAGAATGCATGCGTAAATTTAATCATGTGTAAGTTTTTCCTTTTCTTTAAACTTTTTTATCACTTAAAGCCTTCAAACTTTTGGGGGCACACACTAAAAATTTATTATCTTATTCATCAGTTTTTTTGTGCATACATGCGAGAGTAAGAAAAATTGCGGGCGACGTCACTCCTTAATACTTTTTAATTCTTACTTTTTCGAATAAACCAGCGCGAGATTCTGATGAAAGACGCTCACTCATCACACATGCAGTATATACGCATTTCGAGACATTTACATTCGTTTTTTATACTTCTATGAATAGATACTTTTGTTTGCTCTAAATTCGACTACTGGTACAGCATTACAGAAGCAATAAAATTTAATGAAAAGCAAGAAAAGTTAGGAAAGAAAAATCTCTTTTCCTTTTTTATCTAACATTAGTTCTCTAAAGTTTTCTCTCAATGTAATCTCTTACGCTTATATGCACTCACTCACTCACTCACTCACTCGTCACTCTCGAGACAATCGGTTCTCTTATGTCAATATAAATAGCATTCAATTTCCAATTATTATTTCCATAATAACCATTATATTATTAAAAAACCGAATGAAAGAGAAAAACCATACAAAATATTTAAAAAAGAACTATGCAAATAGATAAGAAAAATTAAATAAAAGTTTAATTGATTTTTTTGTTTCACATGACTTGAATTTTCTTTTTTAGGTTAATGTATTTTTTTAATATAATTTGCTATTTATTATATTCCAAATAACTTACTCTCCAGTCTAAGTAAGGCCTCAATCGAAATGTCTCTCCAGTTTCTTCTTCGGACAAGTCGTCGTCGTCCAGCACTACGTTTGGATTATCCATAATATGATTCTTCATGTGACAATAAATATATATATTTTCGTTTAAATTTGAAATAATAAATCACTTTCGATGAATAAAATTTCTATATAATAACTTCGTTAATTTTCTTCGATTTATATAAAACGAATATTATATATTTATATAGATTAAACTCTTCTTTAATTAATTAATAATATTTTTGTTCACTCTGTGTTTTCTCTTCGCATCTATTTATAATAAATATTATTTTTGCATAAATTAATAACAATTAATACTGTTATAGTAATAAGAATAATAAATATCGTGTCCTATAAAATGTATTAAAATATAACCAAATCATTATATTTTTGTTGTTTTGATTTTGATGATAGAGTGATATCGTTTGATATAACGTGGAATAAAACTTTGCTGTCCCTAATATATTCAATACAATTATTTATGAGGTGTAGACAATTCACTGGTGTATCACAACATCGTATATTATTTAACATTAAACAATAAACAGTAACTTAAAACATATTTCGAGCACATTCTCAGTTGTCAGTCAGTGTCAGTACTAAAAGTGTAATTAAATTTTATAATACACTTGATATCACAACGGATTCTCACTTTTTAATATATACAGCAGTAGTTTTTAATTCTTCATCAACTGTGGTATTATTTCGATTCGGTAGCGGTACTACACTTCTCTGTACCATTTAAT